>JAHTLZ010002290.1:0-10166 GCA_023846285.1 Phrynocephalus versicolor
CTGTCAAGGTCCTTTTGGAATTTCATCCTATCCTCTAGGGTGGAGGCTTCTGGGAGTTGCAGTCTAGGAACATCTGGGGACCCACAAGTTGAGAACCACTGTTCTAGGGAATTAGCAACCCCACCCAATTTGGTATCATCGGCAAATTTGATCACCCTACTCTCTATTCCCTCCTCCCTGTAACACCTTTTCCCTCTTTCCTGTGCTTTGCCATCCCCATTCTCCAAACTCTAGTCTTCCTCTACTTCCTGGTGGTTATTTTATTTATTTATTTATATTTGTAATTGTTAACTAACCGATTTTCAAGAAGGAACTCTGGGCGGTGTACAACATGTTGCAAAGACAACTTGCTCAAACATACAAACAATGCTGCGTTTCCTCAAACCTCACTTTTCTCCCTTCCTCTCCTTCTGCCTCTGCCTCTGTGTCTGCCTGTTCTTACCTCATTCACCTCGTTTAGCTCCACAGAACACGCAACAAAATAGCCCAGTGGGGCTGGTCCCTTTCAGCTTTCCCAAAAGGCCCCAAGCTGAACGAGGAGCTCCCCCTCCTCCAAAGAACCGGAAATAAATGAATTCTGAATGTTTCCCCTACACATTTATAACTACTAGTCTGTAGGCCTTGTGGAACTATTCAGTCTTTCTTTCTACTGGATAATCTGCTGTCAGAAAAAAAGATGAAAGAAAGAGCTGGAAGATATGAAAGGGCTATGAACAGAAGAGATTATCAAGATTTACGGGAAAATCCCATGACTAAGGCAAGGTAATTATGTAGCTACACAGATTATTTCTTGTATCTCCTACTGAAAACAATTTTGTTTTCTTCACATGTCTTTTGGGGATTTTCTTTAAACAGTATCTCTGTTAACATTTGTTAAAATTCCTCAAGACTAGATGAAATTGTCCTGAGGCCCAAATACTGTCCTCAAGATACCTTTTGGCTTGTATTGAACTAGAAGGCCATGTTTAAACATGCAATTTAATATACAATATATCTATTGCATTTAGAAGCCAATCTGCTGATATCACTGAGGTAGCATTCCATCTATAGAGGACTGAGCCCCACCATTTCTGAGCCAAAGCAACCCTAAATGAGTTGTACGTGTCTATTCTCATCCAGGACCCATCCATCATTCCTAGAGGGTTTCAGATGGGATGGGCAGCGGCGAGGGGAATATTCATTAATCTCAGCTTCTACACATTTCCAACAAAATAAGGTTAATATGAAATAAAGACTTTTGGAACAATGAAATGCAGTGGTTTTGTAAGGATTACTCTGTTACAAGTAATGTTCTTAGCACCAGCACATTTCACCCAACTGAATATCCCTCTTGTATGATTTTTCTACCATTTTACCTGCTGTTGATGGCCAATGCAGATGAGACTGGATTTCCCTCACTGATTGTTTATTAACTCTTCAGGGAAGCTGTTGAGAAGTCATTTTCAGATTGCTTTTCCAGAAACTGAATGAAGCATTTCTAAAGACTCATCATGAGTACTATTTTTATAAAATATCGTTAAAGTATGAAAACAGCACAGGAAACGTCTGAGAATCAATCAGTGGGGGGAAATGAGCATTTACGGTAGCTTCTTGCAAGATGTATTAACAATGGCTTGTAAATCTCAGAAAAATCCATTTTGCATTTTCTACATTGTAGACATCAATTCCACTTTGTGCAATAATTACCTGAAACACAGATAGTGCAGTTGTTTCTTGCTGTTTATTTTCAAATCCTTCCAATCCAGTTTCCTTCATTCTTTACAAGACTCTACATGCAGCTGACCTTAAACTTTATTAAAATATCTAATAAATCATTTACAACCTACAAAGTAATCACTGCTCTGGATTCTGTATGACTGCAGAGATCAGGATTCCCCCCCCCCCAATTAGTATTTGGAATATTAATGAATCCCCAATGCCTGACAAAAAGGCCATGCTTTGCCCAGGCAGATGGTTAAAGCAAACCATTTAACTTCAAGAGTATCAATGACAACAAAAGCTTTGTGTACTGTTCATACATGATGGGTGGAAAAGGCATATTCCTTTATGCCTAGCCTAGTTAGAGTACATATATTTGGATGAGCAGCAAAATGTTTCATCTCTCAAGAAAAGAAATCTAGTTGCCATGACTCAACTTCCAGCTAACTCATCTGGATGACTGAGAATCTTCACAGACATATTGCTGAGGGGTATGGCCCAGTTTATGTGATAGGGCGTACTCGGAGCAAAGTGTAGTAGATCGCAGCTTTGACAAGTAAGACTACCACTGTATGAAGGGCTGCAGAGATATGGCTTCCACACACCCCTGGCCATTGTCCATCTAATGAGCCTATTCAGATCAGGGTGAAGGAAACCAACATGGAGTATAATTTGGAGGTCTTCTATTGACCTTCCTTAGATTGAAGAAGCTACTTGGATGAGTAGCAAAACATTTCAATCAAACAAGAAGAGAAGTCCAGTTCCCATGACTCAACTTTTGGATTCCCAGGAAAGCCTGTGCAGCCTTGGGAATAAGGAATGGGGAGAGGGGGCGTTCTCTACTGACCGTGGTTCAAGGAGCAGCTACTTCCGTGAAACTGCTATTTGCATGGAAAGTTCACATTACTAGGGGCAGACTGGCAGAGGACAAGTTTAATTCTCTGCTTCTCCCTCTCCCCAGCCCATAGACCTGAGACTCTCCCATTCCCCAGCCCCCGCTATGTTAATTGCATTAATCCCATTAACCAACCTTATAGTCTTGTCTGAAATCTTAGAAAATAGCAAGACAACACTGTTTGTATCGCCAAACAGGCCATGATGGTGAATGACAGCCAACCCGGTATGCAGCTCAAGAATGTGTGTTTCAAAAAGAACTATTTGCAATTGTAATTTCCTGCCCATCACCAAATATTTAAAAAATTCAAGATGACATCCAGTCTTTTCCGGCTGCCAAGTTCAAAATGAGTAAGGGGGGGGATCACAATAGAGATTAACATATCTCGAGGATCTTTTTCACTTTCCCTTTGTTCCCTGCAGAGCCTGAAATGGAATGTTACTTTTTTAAAAAAGGCACTAATATAACAATGTTCTGAAGTTTCCCACCATACTGCAACCAATGCTTAGTTAAGGATACGTCTAGACTATCATGTTCATTCTTTCTAAAAGTAAATTCCCAAGCATTGGTTTTCCAGGACCGCAGATTGTTTACCCCAAAAATATTCCATTACCACCCATATCTAGCTGGGGAGAATGAGGGTTCTCATAAGAGTTCTCTGGCATCTGCCCCAAATTTCCCCTTGCCAAGCCATCAGCTGGATTTGCAAGCCACCATTTAACATTTCTCATAATATATCATTTCTCTGGAGAAGTGAATGTTGCCGTTAGCTTTTCTCACCATGCAGTTGAGTGATCTTCCACTCGTGGTCCACGTGGCTTGTTGCCACCTAAACCTGGCATCAAGGAAGATGATGTAGGCATGTCCAAATTTTGGCCCTCCTGATGTTTTGGACCATAACTCCCAGAATTCCAAGCCTGCATTTCCAATGGCAAAGGACTGTGGGAGTTGTGGTCCAAAACATCTGGGGGGCCAAAGTTTGGACATGCTTGAGAGACCAGTAGGTCTAGATCGGATCCCCCCAGGAGATGCCTGGCACTGAACTTGGAACTCGCCCTTGTGCAAAGAGCGTATCTTTAGATATGAATTGCCATGAGGTAAGAACTGTGGTGCTGGAAGAGAGTCTTGAAAGTCCCCTGGACTGCAAGGAGATCAAACCTATCCATCCTGAAAGAAATCAACCCCGAATGTTCACTGGAAGGACAGATTTTGAAGCTGAGGCTCCAGTATTTTGGCCACCTCATGAGGAGAGAGGAGTCCTTGGAAATGTCCCTGATGTTGGGAAAGATTGAAGGCAAAAGGAAAAGAGGACGGCAGAGAATGAGATAGATGGACGGTGTCATCGATGCAACCAATATGGATTTGACCAAACTCCGGGAAGCAGTGGAAGACAGGAAGGCCTGGCGAGCTCTGGTCCATGGGGTCACGAAGAGTCGGACATGACTGAACAACTGAACAACAAGAACTCTCCATAAACATCATGTATTGCACACAGTGTTGCACAGCTTAATGTGGAACAGGTAATGTCAAGGCAGAACACAGCAACCTCCCACAGCAACTTAAGCTATTTATGTATCTGTGCAACAGAATTTCAGCCGTCAATCGCAACAGCATCATTCTTTGTAAGAAATTAAAACACAGTATTTGTATTCTCTGTGCATAATGGCTCAGGCCTAGTCCAAAACACAGACCCTAAAGTTTCCAAATTCAGTTCCAGAGTTGGGGATGGGTGGGTTCTCATTACACAAGAGCAAAGTCCTTTGTTGTCCTTTTGAGGAAAGTGGTTGCAATTACATGCTTTCTTGAACAATGACTTAAACAGAGCCTCTTGAATGGAGAAGGATTACATAAGGCTTATATCTGTCTCACCCTAAGTGCAGATGTCCCCCAGGTCCTTTATTAAATCGCACCAGCTATCTTGGATTGTGTCTCACTTTCGAGCTCTTTGATATTTTCCTCTAATGCTTTAGGGCGTGTGATACACATAATCCTCTCAGAAAGTTGACAAAGAAAGAGAAGGCAGCCCTGAGGTCCATTTACACCAAGGTCCATCTCTTTGTACCTCCCTGGCTTAAAATGAAAGCAAGCAGTGTGGTCTTGAATGGAACTGAAAAATGTTTTGCTCTTAGCAGCATTTTGGATAAGCTGCTTAGGTTGCCAGAGGCATCTTCTTTCGATGGAGAAATACTTTCAGACGCTAGGATGAGAAACACTAATGCAGAGAGCATTTAATTATTAGCATTGGTAATATGTTTTAATCAAAACCTTTGAGAGGTTTGGTTCCCTTTTAGAAAATATTTTTATTCCTTTTATTTTATTTTATTTTTTCAGCGAAGGAACTGTAAGTTAATATGGGTACATTTGTGCTGGAAGCTCTTTGTAAAACACGAATCTTACTGAACTCCAGAACAGTTGTGTCATAAAATTCCTCAGAGGAGCCCTGCAATGGAACTTAATGGGTAGTGATACTGAAGCTCCTATGGCAATCTGGGCCTCCCAATAAGCACTGGGGCAGTTCTGTTTTTGTATATTCACAATAAATTACCCGAGAAGACCCAGGTTAACAAAACAACCTAGAAGATAAGCCTTGTTTCAGGTGAAAGATATGTACCTGTCTGTGGACCGGAGCTCCCAGAATGATGCTTGCAGAAGTCTTAGAAAATTCTGGGCACTGGAGTCTATAAATAAATACAGGAGTACCTTGTATAACAAAAGGTTTGTATAACATAAAATCTGTACGACATAAAAATAGGGGAAATTTGCTTAATAGAATCATCTACGGGGCAAATCCATACAACATAAAAATGGTCGCAATTAGGGATTACTCTGTTTTCAATGCATTTCCTATGGGAAATTTGTACAAAGGAAAATGTGCTTAACATAATTTCATTTGGAACAAATTAATTCCTTTATACAAGGTACCACTGTAAACAAACAATCAGACAGACAGACAGACAAACAAGATCACATCCCCAATTGCTATTGCTTCTGACTGCATTACTCATTAGATAAATGTAAACAGTTATACTTGTAAACAGTTTTACTTGTTGTAACTGGTTAATTCCCAGGTTAGGTAATAGCTCGGAAACATTGCAATGGCAGCTAATGTGGCTTTTTCCTCTCCAAGCAGAATCTGAAATATTGCAAATCAGCTGCTCATCCCACTTTCAGAGTGAACCTTTTGCTGCACAAGGGTGTAAAGTGGGCATGGAAAGCAACAATTACTGTACACATACTGCATTTTAGGGTAGAGGGTACAATAATGGTAAAGTGATTATTATAACATGGATGCACATTTGTGTCATCCCTCTCCTTATCCCCATTTCCCTTCTCCAACTACCTTACTCTTATTCCTTTAAACACACACACACACACACACAGAGAGAGAGAGAGAGAGAGAGAGAGAGAAACTTTGTTAGTTCTTAAGAGCAAGTCTGTTCAAAATTTTAAAACTATTTTTTTTCTCGGAAAGAGCATAACAACATTTTACATGCCCTTTTGAATCAACAGACTCTGAAGCCCAATTCAAGAATGAAACATACTTTGATATATATACTATTATGAGCATTTCTACAAAGAAAGGCATTGGATTACCAGGCCCACAAAGGCTAGTTACAGTCTCCAGAGAGAACATATATCAGATCATAAACTAATGCTATTTGGATGAATGCCAGGGACCAGGGTGTTTTTCTCCCGCTTCCTTCTGGATAAGCCATAAAAAAGAAAAAGAAAAAGAGTGTGTGTGTCAGTCAGAACAGTAACACATGCACATCTACTCTTGGTTTTATGATGGAATATACAGAGATGGTGCTACATCTCCTGAGTTCTGTATTCGTTTGAGATTATATTCTTAATTTAAGAAGAAATAAAATTAGTAAAGGTGAACCCTGTTCCTTGTAATAATAAAAGAATAGGGAGAAAGAAAAATAGAAGTGAATTAAAAGAATGAGAGAAGAACAAATGGGGCTTGAGTAAATAGCTCACATCTATGAAAGCTCTGTTCCTCAGCTGCAAATTCCAGAAAGGATCACCACTAAGGGACAATTTGTGTTAAGATTATTTTGAATTTATCAGTAAAGTGAAACAGCCTAGTGCTGCAACAGAAATAACCACTCTGGAGATGGAAAGTTCTACAGAAAGAGGAAAATGTATATTTTCTTATATTGGGATATCTACTTATAGGTAGAGCAGAAGGAAATAATCCCCAAAATATTTATAGATTCCCCTCACCCCCGCCAGGTGGCTTCCATTTTTGCAGACTTTCATTCAGGCAGTCATTATAGGGAAGACTGATACTGTCAATTCTTTC
Organism: Phrynocephalus versicolor; assembly: GCA_023846285.1. Classification (NCBI taxonomy): domain Eukaryota; kingdom Metazoa; phylum Chordata; class Lepidosauria; order Squamata; family Agamidae; genus Phrynocephalus; species Phrynocephalus versicolor. The sequence continues at coordinate 6,903 of JAHTLZ010002290.1, forward strand.
TAGCAATAAGCAGCAAAAAAACAGCAAGTGAACTGGGAAGAAAGCAAACTAAGGGTATCAATCTACCTGTAGATTTAGAAAAAAAGAAGGGAAAGGAGTACACCTGGCTGTTTATCTGTAAACACATGCAAATGTGCCTGCCTTCAAAAAAGCACTCAATACCTTGCTTTTCTGAGAGGCATTTGGCAACCTTTAGTGTTTTTTTCTTTAGTTTTTTTTTGGGGGGGGCATGCCATTTTGCTGGGTATTTTCCTCCCCCCTCCCCGCTATTTGTAGTATTGTGTGTCTGAGATCTGCTTTTATTTATTATTGTTGTTAATTGCCCGGAGTTCCATTGTGGAAAAGGGTGGTATAAAAATTCATAAATAAATAAATAAATAAATAAATACTTGCTACAAGTATCCAATTTCCAAGAGTCTAAACAAATTTTCAGGTATGACGGCTACGTTTGCTTTGAGTGCATGTCTCTCTTATGGCCAGTAAATAAGCAAGTTGGGTGAAGTGGATATTTTGCAGAGATCTGCAGACTCACACAAATGTTGGTTTATGGTGGTATACCAAAGAATCTGGGTTTATATGTTGCAAACATTTCATACTCAGCTTGTCACAAGCTAAGATTCATTGCGTGCTTGAATTTTGAAGACTCCCCATGTATCTGGGGTAGCAGTGAATCAACACACCTTGGAAGTGAGGAGAACGGCAGCCTCATTCACTTTTTATAGTATTTTCAGATCTTTTCTAAATGATTGGGTCTAGGCTAGTTAAGATCAGACTCCTTCAGAATGTTGAATACTGTGGGCTAAAGAATGTACTAAGTAGCATCCAGTCCTGTGCATATCTTAATTTAGAAGCAAGTCTCACTAATTTCAGTTGAACATATTGTGTAGAAGAGCTCACAGGATAATGTCATAGGTGGGAAATGTTATTTTAGGGGCTACAACTCCCAGAATTCTCCATTGGTATGGCCACCTGGCTGGTGCATTCTGGGCACTGTGGCCTAAAAAGCAATTTCCTCATATTTGTTATTTCTTTAAGTGTGGGAAATCTTTCTCACAGTGCCTCTGTGGCATCGTCATTACCAGAAAGCGTAAAAATCACTAGCAAGTGAGGACAGTTTAACACAAGCATATTGTACTAATCATGTCAAGGTTTAGATATGCTCAAACAATATGTTGCACTTTCAGGTGGAAAGACGCTTTGGGATTGGGTAAAAGCATATAGTCTGATTTAGTTCCCAGGCTAGATCTCACACATGCGCAGAAAATTAAGTGAAATAACTAGCATTCCTGCTCATGCTCAGTGTGTTAAGATTTAGACAAAGAAGTAACTTTATTTGGGCATTGGGCAATCGTGTAAGCTTTTGGTTGGTTAAGAAATTGCTGCAAAGTCATATGGGAATTGTAGTCCTGTTGTTTTCAATAAAGGCTCTTGCTGGGTGCAGCAAGAAAAAAGAGAGAGAAGCTGCTCCATTTTGCACCAAGAAAAACACTTGTCGGAGTCTTATTTTCCAACCCATTGGGGGGGGGGGACTTGCTGGCTAAGCTTTCCTGCTAGGTTCCCATATTTTCTAAGTCTTAAACGTTAAGGCTTCCCTGGATTTAATTCCTCTATTTGGCAAGCAACCTTTCAAGCCTGATAAAGGCTTCCCTGGATTTTTCCCACACTTGGCGAGCCAAGCCAGGAGTCGAACTACCATCGCTCACCATTCTCATCCGGACAAAAGGATCCCAAGTGCACGCAACAATCACCATCGAAGACGCCTCTTCGATCCCTTGGGTGAGTGATCCCATACCTTAAAACTGTTTAAAAATGGGTTCTGCCCTCTCAGCTGAACAACAGAACTTCCAAGATGAACTTAAAAGACTTTTGCTAGACAATGGCCATAAAACTAGTACCTTGGAAATTGAAAATCTAATATTGGCCATAGATGAACTGTGTCCCCGGTTCCCACTAGATGGCAAGTTAAATCTTCAAGAATGGGACAAAATTGGCTACTGCCTTCAGGATCATCCCAAAGTTAATTTTAAAGTCCGGCATACGTGGTTTCAAGTCCGTGCATGCCTTCAAGGACCCACTCCAGGCAATCCTTTATTGGCACAAAAGTATCTGCCACCATTGCCTATCATCCTGCCTCCCTTACCAGCCTCTTGGCTAATTGTGGCTCCTAAAGCTCCAGCACCACCGCCGGTGAGCACAGCTCTGCCTGCACTCCCGTCAGCTCCACCACCAGCGTGCTCAGCCCTTGAATTCCCAAACCAGCTGCCACATCCACTGCCTGAGCCCTCTTCAGCCTTATTCACTGCAAATGATGAGAAATTACACAGTGCTGGCTTTGTTGACGCTGTTCCAGCAGCAGCCTTGGACATGGAGCCTGTGCATCCTGCTTCTCCAGTCCTGCGGGCTACCGCCCCTGCTCACGCTGAAAAAAATGCCTCAATTCCCTCTGAAGCACTGAAAGAGTTACGTCGTAGCATTCGCGACAATGGGCTGCAAGCTCCCTACACCCATAGCCTGCTGAAAAGTCTCGCCCTTCAAAAGCTGCTTCCCACAGATTGGCAGACGATTATCAGGGACTGCCTGACCCCCACCGAGGCCATGCTTTGCCTTCAAGAGTGGCTGGTAGCAAACTACAGTAAGGCATGGAGCCGTATACCTGCCAAATCTGACTCTAATGTTGCTAGGCATGCTGCTATTCGTCAGGGTGCCAAGGAGTTGTTTGCTGAATTTGTGGCTCGCTTGATTGTGGCAGTTGAAGAGCAGATGGGAACTACGGAGGTGTGGAGAATCTTTCCCAGGATGCTTTGCATAAGCATCACTAAACAATTGGCCTTTGAGAACTCTAATGCTGGCTGCAAGCTAGCTGTTGCTACTTTCTCCGGCAGTCCTGCTATCTCCTTGACTGATATTCTGCGTGCATGCCAATTTGTGAGTACTGACTCTGATAAGGCTTTTTCGGCTGCCGCAGTTCAAATTCCTAATTCCAGTCCTGGGAGAACAATAGGCCACCATCCTGGGGAGCGGAAGCCTTTGGGGAATGAAGATGATGATGGTGGTGGTGGTGGTGGAACGGAAGAGGTTAATGAGATGTGGAACAGTAATCGTGAGGAGGGGGAGAAATACCAGGGCCCCTGCCTTCCTTCGTTCTGGAAAGGGCTCATCTTAGCTGATACAGTCGCCATGCTGTGCTTTGACTCCCTTCATTGTTCCCACCCACTGACCGTTGTGCTGGCCTGATTACTGCGTTACATGGATGATGTTCTTGGA
>JAHTLZ010002291.1:0-11548 GCA_023846285.1 Phrynocephalus versicolor
AATGTTTCAACCAATATGACAGAAATTGTACTAACAGTGTGAGGAAAGATTCAGTCAGGAAGTGTATTTATGTGATCATTGCAGAGACTATAGGAAGTGGAACCCTTCCTAACATGAAGGAGAGCTAACTTTAGACAGGTGGATTCATCAGGTATCACTTTGGGAAGCATTTACATCAATGAAATTAGGGGGGTGGTACCTTTTATCTCCTGGCTTAAAAGGAGGGTACCTCAGAGTGCCAGGTGCAGGGGACTGGGATCAGGAGATAGGCATTTTCTGAGGATAAAGACAGGGTAAAAATACTCTAAAATAAAAAATAATTGTTTTTCAGGGTGTTTAGCCGTGTTCTGAAAGTTTTTCTTCCTGGCTTTTTGCCAGACTGTGTCCGGCATCTATAGAGAGAAAGCAACTCAGTGAACTAGGAGTTCTCTCTGTGCTCTGTAATATGTCTGTGAAGATTCTCAGTCATCCAGGTGAGTTTATCTGGAAGTCGAGTCATGGCAACAGGACTTCTTTATCTTGAGAGATTGAAACATTTCACTGCTCATCCAAACCACCTCTCTTCTCTGTCTAATATGTGTACATCTCCATCTTTGAATGAGTGCCCTTTGTCCTTCAAATGGAGGTGTACTGCTGATTCTGGTCCTGAGCTGTTGCCCCTCCTATGTTGGGCCATCCTTCTGTATATTGGCTGTTTAGTCTCTCCAATGTGGAGGTCTGCACACTCCTCACTGCATTGGATCGCATATCCTATATTGTGCTTTTTGTGTTTTGGTATCGGGTTCTTTGGGTGGACGAGTCTCTGCCTTACTGTCTTTGAAATAAACAGGAATGTGGTGTTTCTCAGACACTCCAGCCATGTAGGGAATGACCAGGTTCTTCTGTTGGGTCTGGGACTCAGGCTGATCCCTTGTTCTTCTGGGATGGCCCACTGCTTTGTTGAAGGCCTACTTTGGATATCCACAGGCCTTAAGTGCTGTCTTCAGGTCCCTCTCTTCCTTCTTCTTGGCTTCTGTGGAGGTGGGGATGCTTATCTGCTCTGTGGCTTAGCTCCTGATGACTCCTAATTCGTGCTGTAATGAATAGAGATGGGCACAACTTGGAATTTTTTTTTTCGAGTTGTCGTTTTTCGGGACGGGTCCGTTTTGGCTCGTTTCCGTTTTTTTGCGAAAATTTTCAAAAATTTGTCGTTTCATTGTGTCGTTTGTCATTACCGCCGCGATTTAGCTCGACTTGACTTCCCAGAGCATGGGGTAGGGGGTAAGGGCTAGGCTTAGGGTAACGGTTAAGGTTAGGGTGGGTTAGTGGGCTGTACCTCTGGGTGCCTCTGGCCCACTAAGAACACAGTGTACTGGTGTATGGGTTCGGGTTCGGGTTAGTGTTTAGGGTTCGGGTTGGTGGGCTTTTAATGCCCTCTCTGGCACACCCAGAAGTCTCAGCAAAACCTGGCCATGCGATTAGTGGAATGGCTCCAAAAATTTGCATGGTACCGTCGCATGGCCAGCCCATCATTGCGTGTGCGCAGGTGTAAAAAAATTAAAATAAAATAAAATAAAATAAAATCAACGGAGACGTTTTGTTGCAAGAAAAACCCACTGCTGCTACTGTAAAAATTCAAGCATTTAAAATAGCTAATTTTCGCATGTTTCTGTGGTGCTTTGGTGGGTTTTTGGACCACGATTTCAAAAAAAATATTGCGGTCGCCATTTTGGATCCCCCCGCCCGCACACCACATGGCAAAGGCAGACGAGACGATGCCCCCCCCGCCTGGTACCAGCAGCGCAGCAGTAGCACCAGCCAAGGAGAGGGGGGCGGGGAACCCCCCCCCCGAAATAAAACACCCTTCTGGCCTGGTAGGTGTCCTCAGACAGTTTTCGCCTGCTTTTAGGGCCGGGAATCGGGTTATTTTTTTAACTTTTAAAAACGTTTTTTTCTGTGCCGCTTGGCATCGCGGGATCGCCGCGATGCCAGGAATGACCACGACAAATCAGACCCAATTATTCTTTAGTCGGTTCGAGTTCGAGTTCTGGCGGAGTAATTCCCGTTACCGTTTCCGTTCCGTAACGGAAACGAGTATGGAAACGGGAATTCTGCTAAGTCGTGCCCATCTCTAGTAATGAATATTGTGAGTCAAACAGTAAGTACTGGTCTGTGTGGGTGGGTTTCCTGTAAACTTCTACTCCCAGGCCACAGTCAGGTCTGATGATGACTGCACAATCCAGAAAAGCCATATCTGTTGTCTTGGGTGTCTTCCCTAGTGAACTTAATATTAGGGTCTACTGCATTGATATGGTCTGTAAAGGCCTGTACTTCCTGCCTCTTGATTTTCACCCAGGTATCATCTACATACCTGAATCATGGGGTGATGGTGTCCCTTGGAAGATGTTCAGTGCCTTCTTCTCCACTTCTTCCATGTACAGGTTCGCAACAGTTGGTGGCACTTGGGAACCCATGGCACAACCATGCTTCTGTCTGTAGAAGCTCCTACTGTACTTGAAATACGTGGTGTTCAGATGCAGGTCCAGGAGCAGGCATATCTGGTCTGGGTTGAGGCTGTTTATGGAGGTGAGGGTGCTGTCTTTTCTTAGTCTTCTCTTTACCGTTGTTAGGCATCAGTGGTGGGAATGCTGGTAAAGAGAGATGTAACATCTCTCTCTGGTTTTGTCTGTATCCAGTTTCAGCTCCCTGACTTTATAAACAAACTCCTCTGACTTGTGTACATGGTGGTCCATCAGTCCAACCAGTGGGGCTAGGATAGTTGCCAAGTATTTTGCAATGTTTTAAGTCACTGAATTTATACTACTGATGATGGGTCTGTGGGGAATTCCTTGCTTGTGGATCTTGGGAAGTCCGTAAAAGCAGGGGACGGTCTCTCCAGGATATAACTGATGGTAGGTCACCCTGTCAGATAGGAACCTACACTTACCATATTTTTCTGTGTATATGACACTACTTTTTTCTAAATTCATGACACATATAATTCAGGTGTATTGTATACATGGAAATAAGACGGGTGGGGGTGGGGCTGGAGGAGAACCCAAACTCCCCTTGCTTTTCCGCTCCATCCTTTGTGTTTTACATGATCAGGCTTTGTCTTTTCTTGAGTTCTTCACCCCCGCCACCCTGCTCATTGGTATTGTACGGTTTAAGCTTCCCACCAAATTTTCAGGAGAGATGAGATCAGTCTAACTTCCCTGGAAGGGAAAATATCACTTGTGAAGTCCTGCAGTAGAGAATCTTAGAATCACAGATTTGGAAGAGACTTCAAGGACCATCTAAGACATTTCTTCCAGACTGTGGGACAAGATTGGTGGGAGAAGCTCCACTGAGGAGAGTGCTGCCCACACCTGGTGAGAAGGGAAGGGAAGAGTGGATGGCGAAGCAGAAACAGAGGGAGGAGGACAGGCTCAACAGACTGAGGGAGCAATTGGAGAAGGAGATGCTGTGGCAGAGGTTTAGGGAGTCCATAAATATAATAGAAAAGGAGGAAGCCCGAAAGGCGCAGGAGTCTCAAGAACCGCGAAAACCTGAGCAAGCCCTGGGACGGGGGGGGGGGAGGAAAAGGTGGGAGAAGCCAGCCAACCCACAGCCATGGAGGTGGGGTTTGGGGAAGTTAAAAAGGGGAAACCGAGAGTCCTACCCCCAGGTTGGGAATGGTTGTGGATGGAGGATCCTTACACCGGACAATGGGAGCAGATGATGATACCCCATGCTGAGGCAGACAGCTATCGCCAAAGAGGACATAAGAAAGGGTGCTCGTATTAGGGAGAGTGAGAGGCTCTGGAGTATAATCGCAAGTTGTAGCAAATTAGAAAGGACTTGTAGTTTGAGAGATGGCTGAAGAAAATCAAGGAAGAGGATCAGCGTACCGGGAGACACACCACTGGGAAGGGGCTAGCTTTACGAGACAACTTCCCGCTGAAGAACTGGCGAGCGAGGAGAACTGGACACAGAACTACCTCAGAGGTTGGGGTGCAGGCGGGAATGCCGACCCGAGACTTGGAACCTCTGGGAGCGTGTGGTGGAACCGTCCTCCCTCTGGAGCAGAAGGGGGACTGAATCTGTCATACTTCACCCCTTCTAGAGACTCTAAAAATAACCCGTTTGCAGTTGATTTTGATCGTTGTTAAAGTGAGCACCTTCAGAGACCTGGAAGAAGTGAATAAATATTCGGTTCATTCTAAAAGAGGAATGTCTTTATTGGGCTCTGCAAGGCGGGTAGACTGGCAAAACCCAGAACCCTCACACAGACCTATAACCATCCTGGTCGCCTTCCTCTGGACCTGTTTGAGGTCGTCAACATCCTTTTTAAATTGAGGTGCGCAGAACTGTACGCAGTACTCCAGGTGGGGCCTGATCAGAGCAGAACAGAGTGGTGCTATCACTTTCCTTGATTTAGACCAGTAATGGTGAACCTTTTAGATTTCTACGATTTAAAACCTACTAATTTTTCACAATGTGCCTATACAGCAATGTAACCTGAACAAAGGTGGCTGTGAACAGGCGATGTCAGGTGCCCACAGAAATGATCCCAATCAAACTGGATCTCAGAGATGATTGTCCAGTTTTCTCTTGAATGCCTCCAACATTGGCGTGCTCACCACCTCCTGAGGTAATTTTTCCATTGTTGTACTGCTCTAACGGTTGACATGTTTTTTTAACCTGATATTCAGCCTAAATCTTCCACAGATGAAATATGACCGGAAACTTTTGGCTCTTCAATTTGCAATACTTTTATTAAAATGGTTCAACAGAGAAGACTCAAGTACTCAACATTGTTACAACATAGCATTAACACGTGCCTTTCATAACTCTTTGGAACTTGGTAACTGCTGGATAATATATCGTTTATAAAAGGATTGTTTTTTTACTTGTGGAGTGTTGTACTGGGAAATAGAATTGGACCCGCACACCGGGTCCCACAACAATGGTGGCAAATTGCCGACTGGGGTTCCCACCCCCATCCAGGGATCCAACCCTGGGACCCCTTGCCGCTTTTCCTGCGGTGTATCCCCGGCCGGCTGCAGATAAAACAGGCATTGGCAAAGGAAGCCCAATATCCACCTTTCTCCTGTTAGCTCTGTCTGAATCCCTTTCTCCGTCACCAGTGTTATCCGTCTCTCTGTCTGCGTCTCACGTTCCCATCCAACTGTCCTTCTAACCGTCCTTCCTCCCTCGTGCATCCACTCCTCGTGCTCCCCTACCTGAACACTTCCTTCCTTCAATAGCTTCCTACTCTCGGGCTCCACTGTCTGTATTCCTACTTCTCTAACTGCCTTATTCTTACTCCTATTAACTTGGACTCCTACATGCCACCTTTTCCCGACACCTAATCTTTCACCCCATCCTCCCACCTGCATCCCCACAGTATAAGTTACTTTCTTTAATTCTTTCTCAGCCTGCACTGCCACACTGCTCCCCATACACCTCCATTTCTCCACCTGTATCCCTATATCTGTCACCCTATCTTTACTTACTTCCCCCATTTCTACCTGTACTCCAATGCTCCTTTTAACTTCCTTCATCTCTTCCTCCTGAATTCTCCAAGCACTCGTCCCTTGCGCAACTGTGAAACCTCCCCCCCCCGATAATTTGTCCATATGATGTTGTTCTCTCTCAATAATGTCCTCCTCCTCCTGTCCTTCATCGATGGGTTTCCTTCCTCGGCTGTCTTCCATTGGATCCCTCTCTGGGTTTCTTTCTTCAGGGGATCCTTCCTCCTCATGTCCCTGGCCTTCTGTTGTCTTTGCAGTGGACGGACCCACACTTGCCTCCATCGCACAAACTGTGACAATTATACCGAGCTAAAAGAGAGAGAAAATGAATTACAGTTGGCTCTCCCTCACTTGTGTTTCTGATAGCAGTAGAAAACCTATAAGCTGTAACTCATCTTTCATTTCATTTTTATCTCAGTGCTTTGCCAAACGGCTCAGGTTTTCTTACCTGGTTCAAGCGTCTCCACTGAAAGCTTCACTGGAAAGGCCAGATAGACTTGACCGAGCCTCTCCGTTGATTCTCTTTAATGATGTCTGTTTTTTAAAATTAATATTATTGATTACTTAAAAATGAAGGGAACCACTTAACAGCTAAAAGGGAGATCCATCGACATGGGGTCATGAAGAATCAGTCACAACTGTATAGACACAACACACAAACATAATATAATTAATTATGTTATTGCACAAAGGGAGCAGCGAGAAAGCAAAACAAAGCAAAAACAAGTGTCTAAAACTAGATTTTATTAAAGTGCGTCCAGTTTTTTTAAAAGGTAAACCTCTAACACACTGTGGGTTAGAATCAACTTGATGGAATGAAACAATAACAGCTGCTTCTCATGGGGAAATGTCATGTAGTACAGGATATGGATTACAGTACTACAAATGATTTCACAAGAACAGTGTTTTCCATATTACTTTCCTTTTTCTTTAATTTTGTGTGCTCTTTGTAGCTCTACTGTTACTTTTTAATGTTCTAAGATGCCTCTTCTAATCCCCTGTTCTTAACTTTAATATGTCTTCTTGTATATTGTCCGTCGTTACTGTAAGCCACCTTGGATCCTTTTCCAAAGAGAAAGGTGGGGTAAAAATATTATTTATAAATAAATAAATAAATAAATAAATAAATAAATAAATAAATAAATAAATAAATAAATAAATAAATAATGTTACCTAGTTGAGTGGTATATAAGCTTAATTAAAAAGAAATAAAGAGGTCCTGCCTATGTAAGCGTAGCTAAAATAATTGTACCTGTGTTAACTCATAGGGAATGTGTGACTGTTATTTTTAAAGTTCTATTTTAAATCTGGTGGACAACACATTTAGGCAAATGACGTAACTTTTAGGCACAAACTGTCATAAGTTAAGAAAACTCCGTAGAGATGCCGGAGGGATAAGATGGCCGCGAACAGCAGAAGACGTTAGCTGAAAGCAGTCCCGGCTAACGTCGATGTATCCCAGGTCCCAAGAGGGTGTTTCCACTCCAAGACGACCCTTCTGGGAGCAGAATCCATCCCAGAACCGATCCAGGGCACCCAGGCGTGGTTCCTTCTCCCTCGGGAGAGGTTTAGAAACCCCTGGTGGAATTCCCGTGCGGCTGAGACCTTGGGAGATCCTGACGGAAGTTTGAGCTGCCTCTATTCCTCCAGAACCGTGAGTGGCTTTTCCCATCTGAAAGCCCTTTCAAGAATATAAATCAGCAACTTACCGAAAAGAATCTGCCTCTTTTTAGTCATCTTTCCTGTTTTATCTGTTAATATCTGCCTCTCGGAGGACTGCAATCCCTGCTTTCACTTTCATATTCATCTAACGGCAGAATTTAACCCTAAAGCTCCCATTTCACTTTACACTATATTCTTCGGACTCTGTTGGCAAAAGTGGGTACAGCACGCCATCTACTGGATTTTTCCATGTTTGCAACTTCACATACATTCCTTGAAAGCAGCAAACTGGTTAGAATAAGACTAATCCCTTAAAGACTTTGTAATTCTCCTGAGAAGAGGTAATCGATTCCCTCACCACCACAAAATAAATCTTCAGTATGAGCAGGACCCCAACTATACAAAAGAAATCTGCTTTTGTTCCCTTGGCCCATCCAGCAACCATGACTCAACAATCAAGTCAATCAAGCCAATCTGACCAAATCCTAGATGCATTAGAGCAGTTGAATCTTACCCAGGTAAAAATGCTCTCAGATCAAAGCACTGGGTTTTCCAACTTAAGAGCAGAAATGAAAGAGGGTTTTTCTAATGTGGACGCCAAACTAGAAACCTTTGGTGGTCGTTTACAAGCGTTGGAAGAGAATATGAATGTCACTGATTTTCGTCTTGGAGAAATTGAAGCCTCAATGGAATCAACAAGCAAACTGGTTCTTACACACGAAATCGAAGCCTCTTCCAAAATTCTAAGAATTCAAAACCTTACTGTGGACAAAGATGAAAATCTCTACACCATAGTTGGAGACAGCCTGGCCACCCTACTTGAGGTACCTGTTGAAGAATTTCTTCGCGAGGTAGACGTGATTTACCGTCAACCAACGGCTTATACCAGAAGAAATAAACTCCCTCCTGAGGTAATAGTTAAATTGGTTAGAAGATACACTCGTGATTGCATCCTTAAGGCTACCCAAGATAAGGAGGTGGAAATCAATAAATCCAAAGTGACAATTCTGAAAGATGTTCCTTGGGAGGTTCGCCAACTACGGAAAGAATATATATTCCTTACCAAACTCCTGCTCAAGCATGACATAAGATACAAGTGGCTCTACCCCCAAGGTTTGTCCTTCCAATGGGAAGGCAAATTACAGAAAATTGAATCCCACCAGAAAGCTAGAGCCTTCGCTGAAAAAAATGCAAAGAAGCTGGGCTACTCCCCCTCCTCTTCTTCACCATCCTCCTCTGAAGGTGAGGATATGACCGGAACTCAAACCACTACCAAAGATGACAGCCGTGATGACCAGACTTCGAAACAAGAGACTTCAAAGCACGTCCAAGATTCTAGTGGCGCAGTGGGAGGTGCCAGGCCGAAACACTACTCAGGCCAAAATCAGGGAAGAAAAAATATTATTGGAAGTAGCAAGATGGCTCAAAAAATTCTAACATGGAATATTAATGGTATGAACACGCCCCAGAAACGTCGGAAAACTTTCAATTTTCTCCAAAAACAACAATGCTCCATCATCTGTTTACAGGAAACCCATATATTGAGAAAACATGAACAATATTTAATACAAAATAAATTGGGAAATCTATTTTCCACATCAAACAAAGAAAAGAAGCAAAATGGGGTGGCACTGTATATTAAACCAGAGCTTTCCCCAATCCTTCTGGAAAAAGATGAATCAGGCAGATGGATTCTTGTCCAAGCAAAAATCCAATCTAAAGAAACAATTATTGCTGGTATATATGCTCCTAATGATAATCATGGAAGACAAGCCTTCTTTGAACAACTGGCCCAGAAATTGTTGCAATATGGGAATCACCAGCTTATAATATTGGGAGATTTCAATGCTGTACACATTCCCTCAGTAGACAGGAAAACACCAAAAGGGAAAAAACTCAAGACTTCGTCTTCCACACTGCCCAAATCGTTTCTGGACATGTCCGACATTTTAGAACTTAATGACATCTGGAGAAGGAAAAATCCACTAAAAGATGGTTACACCTTCTATTCAAGACAATATGCTTCCTTCTCCCGTATAGATATGTGTTGGGCTACATCTGATCTTCTACTAAATACAAGGGATATAGAAACTTTACCTCGAATGTTATCTGACCACAATGCCATCTTATGGACACTGAAATCTTCAGGTATGCCTAGGCACTGGAAAATTAACCCAACTCTTTGGACTGATAAAGAATTCATTTCAGAGGCTGCTAGAGATTTGAATTTGTATTTTGAAACTAATCTGAATAAGGGTACACCACTCAAAACGGTATGGGATGCCTTTAAGCCATACTTTAGAGGATTTGTTATCCAATTTATGGCAAGACGGAATAAAGAGAGGAAAAAGAAATATGAATCAACTCTTAATATGATGAAAAAGCTTGAAACGGACTTAACACAAGACCCCCGTAACGATAAGCTGAACAAAGACCTGGCCTCTTGTAGGCATGAACTCAATTTGATTCTGACTGCAGATATAGCTCACAAAATCAAGTTGGCCAAACTGAATTTTGTGGAAAATGCAAACAAACCAGGTAGATGGTTAGCGTATAGGTTAAAAAAGGTACAATCACAAAAACTCATATTTTCACTCAAAGACAAAACTGGGGAAAATCAGACAGAGCAATTACAAATCCAAAAAATCATAGAGGAATATTACCAAAGATTATTCAAGCCGGAGATGATTGACAATGATGCTATCTTCCAATACCTTGAACAAGCCAATTTTCCAAAACTTACTGAGGAACAGAGAGCCCAGACGAATGCCCCTATCACAATGATGGAAATAACAGAGGCTATCAATCATCAAAAATTGAATAAAGCGCCTGGACCTGACCAAATACCAGCCATATTTTATAAAAAAATTTCGGAGACAATTTCTGGAAATATGAAAAACCTCTTTACATCTATATTTGAAGGTGAAGATATACCAGATTCCTGGAAATCATCACATACGACACTGATTCCCAAAGAAGGGAAATCCAAAGATTTGATACAGAACTACAGGCCAATTGCCCTCCTAAATGTGGATTACAAAATTTTTGCAACCATCCTGGCCAATAGATGGCGAATGATTTTACCTTCTTTGATATCACACGACCAGACTGGCTTCCTCCCGAAAAGGCACCTCCAATCCAATATCAGAACTTTTCTCAACGTGTTGGAATATTATGAATCCCACCCCGAGAAGCAAGTAGCTTTTGCATTCATTGATGCTGAGAAAGCCTTTGATAATGTATCCTGGTCTTTACTCAAAACTCAATTAGATTACCTTCAGTGTGGCCACAGAATGTTGCGAGCTATTGAACAAATCTATTCTACCCAAAATACCAGGATTGTAGTGAACGGTCACCTCACAGATAAAGTTAATATACACAAAGGTACCAGGCAAGGATGTCCCCTCTCCCCTCTTTTGTTTATATTCACCCTGGAAATTCTTCTTCATGTAATAAGGGAAAACCCAGACATTCAAGGCCTACAAAATAAGGGAGAAGTTTACAAGGTACAAGCCTTTGCAGATGACCTGATGGTTATCATGGAGAACCCTCAGACCTCCTCCGTAGAACTTCTAAAGACCCTGGAGGCATACTCTAAAATCTCCGGATTAAAGGTGAATAGAGAAAAAACATTGGTTCTAACTAAAAATATGACCCCACCCATGATCGAAAAACTGGTAAATCAATCTGGTTTTCAACATTCTAATAGGGTAAAATACTTGGGTATTATTGTATCTAACCAATGTAACTCTTTACTCAAAGACAATTATGTTAATGTTATTAAAACAATCAAAGCTGATCTCGAAACTTGGTCAAGACTTCAGCTATCCTTAATGGGCAGAATTGCTGCAGTCAAAATGAATGTCTTACCTAAACTGCTTTTCCTATTTCAATCTCTGCCTATATTACCAAACTTTAAGATCATTTCAGATCTGGAAAAAAGTATACGTATATTTATATGGCAAAAGAAAAAAGCTCTGTTTGACTTGGCATGCAACCAAGTCCCCTAAATCAGTGAGTGACAGATTGTGTCTACGGAGATTTCTTAACTGATGACCATTAGTGTTCAAACGTTATGTCATTCACACAACAGGATTTCGGTCCTTGTTGCCATGATGTGAGGAAGACCTATAAGCTCTACAAAAGACCCTACTACTAAAGACAAGCTCTTACTAGGGAGGAAAGCTGCTGGATCCCTCTCTGGGTTTCTTTCTTCAGGGGATCTTTCCTCCTCATGTCCCTGGCCTTCTGTTGTCTTTGCAGTGGACGGACCCACACTTGCCTCCATCGCACAAACTGTGACAATTATACCGAGCTAAAAGAGAGAGAAAATGAATTACAATGGGCTCTCCCTCACTTGTGTTTCTGATAGCAGTAGAAAACCTATAAGC
>JAHTLZ010002292.1:0-11794 GCA_023846285.1 Phrynocephalus versicolor
TTTTTTTAAAATGTGCACTACCTGAACACATTTCCTGATCAATTTGAGAAGAGTCCTTATGAAGATAAGTGGGACAGGGAGAAAACTAGAATTTCTCCTTACTCTAAGGACAGCTTTGGTGCAATCTTGTTTATTTTTTTAAAAGTCATTGCAGTGGAAACAAAAGATATTTGAATTTACATGCTATTTATATCATATGGGGTTATTTTCCCTTGTTGTAAAAGGACAGGTAACCATAGCAATAAATTATACTTCTCTGTATAAGTAAGTCTATACATAGGGCTCAAAACTAATTTTCACATTCCTCGGCCTTGGAATCCACCATTTAAGAGCTAGAAATATGTTTCTAAGCTTCTGAGCAATGAGACATGTGACATTTTTCTAAGCCCCGTTAATGGGATGTAAATAGACTTTTCCCCAGCTTCCAGAAACCACTACCACACTCCCCAAACACCACACATTTTTACCCCATGCTCCTTTAAATCCCTGGAGGATGCATGTCTGACTGACCCTACCTTCAAGCTGTTTTAATTTTCAAAACAGAAGTTAAACTTTGAGCTTGCATGCCAACCCTGCAAGGTAGGACAAAATACTAAAATTGCCAAAGTTACCAAAATTACTTCTCCGGTCAAGGCACTGTCATCAGCCACATTCTCCTGCCCCAAGGACCACACCTTGGTAAAATATTATTTTTTAATTTATTTGAACTAAAAATGGGAAAATAGTAAATAAACAAAAAAGACAAACATCAAAGTTACAGTAAAACAAGGCAAAGCAAGGCAAAAAAAAAGGTTCAGCTTAATGGCTAAGCAGTTTCAGAAACGCAATCCAAGAAAATAATAAAAGCTTAGTAACAATATCACTAATGAGTAATAACTAGAAAACCCATCTTTGCTTCAAAGCTGCAATAATTAATTTCCCTACAATGAAGCCATCTTGCTTCTCTTTCTCTCTAACACTAAAAATCATACAGTAATCCCTGCTTATCGTGGGGTTTAGGGGCCCGACTTTACCCACAATAAAGGAAAATCTGTGATATGCAGATGTTGGGTCGGGTCGGGACGAGGGGGCCTGCCTGGGACCTCTTACACTTGCCTTAGGTCTGGTGCTGCCCCAAACAGGCCTCTGACGGGCTTCCCAGGACTGTCAGAGGCCCCAGAAGTGGTTTCCAGCAATCTGGAAGGCACTTCCAGTTTTTCGGAAGGCACTTCTGGTTCATCAGAAACCGATAGATCAGGGAAGCCCATTGGAGGCCCATTCATCGCAGCGCCAGACCTAAGGTAAGTGTAGGTGGCCTCAAACAGGCCCACACAGTATACCACAGGGACCCTTGCCTTCATATACTGCGGTCCCGCAATATATCAGGACCTCAGTATATGAACCACAAAATGGCAGGGGGGGCTGTATGTATTATTAGTAGCTAACTTCTCCAATTCCACCTATCACCTCAGGTAACAACCAATCATATCACAGTAGATTTCAGTATTCATTAGCCTTCTTTCCTTTACACCTCCCAACAGTTCTCATTACAGAATGTCCATTGTCAGCTCCTTTTGAATGCTGATGTTTGGTCTTCCTCTGGCTGTCTTCTTTGGTCTTGGGTGATGATGATAAGGCACCTGTGTAAACTAGGAGAGAGCTTTGCGAAAGTACTACACAACCCATTTACACAATTCCTTGATATGGGATAAGAAAATATCATTGTGTCAGAACTAAATCCAATGTTAGTCTTATGTGGAATGTATTCATAAAAATGAACAGTGTCATAACTATTTTAAGAGTAACTGGTTTCAATTGATCTATTCCTTATAGGACCAAAATCTGCTAGTTACTCTTTTCATCAGTGGGTATGGAACTCTGGAAACTATTATCCAAAAGATGAATTCTTCAAGCAATGGATAGGAGTAATGTTGAATTTACTCCCCTGAAGAATGGCAGTCTCAGTTGTTTGCTGAACATGTGTACGACTACAGAAGAGATACATTATAAATGGTAAATCTAATGTCATGTAGCAGCATTCCAATATATGAGATAACAAATATGCATGAAAGTCCACAATAGGGTCTGGTATTGCTTTGATATGGGAAGGCTTGACTTCAAATTCCTACTTAGCTACTAATTTGCTGATGGCCTATAACAGGTATGTCCAAACTTCGGCCCTCCAGATGTTTTGGACCACAACTCCCACAGTCCTTTGCCATTGGAAATACAGGCTTGGAAGTTTGGACATGCCTGGCCTATAAGGTAAGAAACTGACACAGTTCACATGATCCTCCACACCATAATTTGCATTCAGAAACAAATAAATAAAGAAATATTTTTCGTCCCTTGTCTGCTCTTGTTGATGGATTACTTATGTCACCAACTGTTTGATGTCAGTATCTCAATTTAATTTCATTTCATTTCAACCATTTGACTTTATTGTCTATATACAGTGGTACCTCTACTTACGAGCAGCTCTACTTAGGACATTGAGGTTCTTAAAGTTGTGGGAAACAGGAAGCTTGTCCTATGCAGGACAATAGGTGTTAGTCATTGTATTGTGATGGAGGGATTAAGAAATTTCAATGTCTCGGTGGTCATCATGGTGGGTAGTTAATTTCTAGCTGCAACTCTATGGTCATCATGTTGGGTGGTTACTCTCTAGCCCAGTTCTTATCTCTATGGTCTTCATTTGGGCTGAATGATCTCCGTCTCCTATTCTATGGAACAAATCAATCATGTAAGGTAATTTTTTATAACAGCTGGGTGGGGAAGCCTCCATTGCAGCTGAGGCTGGGACCTTCACATGGAGACCTGGGCTGGGGCTGGGGGTTGTCTTCCCATTTTACTCTCCAGCCATGCCTCTCTGGGCCTCCCAAGAGCAGCATGGCTGGAGAGTAAACTGGGGCTGGAGCTGTATCGGGACTGCAGCATGTATGTGTGAATATATTTTTTCACACATACATACCTCTAAAAACTAGGTGCATCCTATTGCCCAGTGTGTCTTATGGGGCGAAAAATATGGTACCTCTGACCAAATTATAAGGAGGAGAGGATCCTGTGCAGGAGAAGTGTTTTGATATTTTTTGGCAATGTGGAAAATCTAAGACATTCTACCTATATATATTGTGGAGTCTTTTGTGGAGACTTCAGTTGTTACAGGTATTGAGACATGTGTGTTCTTCCCTTCTGTAGCATCTCTAAAGCTTTTTGATGCTCTATCCCCTTTGCAGATGTTGTTTGTCCTTTAAATTCATAATCACTTTCTAGCCGATCTGTTCCCTGGCACTTTTCCTCTTTGTCCTTCCATTCCTCTCCCCTCCTCCACTTTGCTAATTTTTGGTACCATTTTCCCTTGGTTGTTCTAACAGCTGTTTATTTGTCATTTGCTGTCGGAATCTAATTACCACCTTTGCCTTTCCATTCTGGAGTTGACCCCATATTAACCAACAGGTTTGGGAGAAAAATTGCATTGGACGTTCAGAAGAAATGAAATGGAATCCTTGTTAATGGCAAATTATGCATTTTGTGTTATGCAGCTATAAATACAAGTGGTGTTACAGAATATTCAAATTCAAGACAGTCTTTAAAGAACATACTGGCCAATTAGTGCTTTTACCAGAATCTTTATTTTTATCGTTTAGACATATAGCTCCTAATTGGGATCAGCTATTCCTTAGGGAGAAACATGTTTCATAAATAAGTGAATAAATTAAGACACCAAGCGATGAAAAGAGGTAAGAGAAAGTGGGCAGCTTTGCAGATCTTGCCCCTCTTAAATTCATCCAATTATTGAAAAATACCATTTTGGTGAACATGATGGTGTCTTGTGATGGAGGTACAGTCGGAGTTTTGGAATGGCTTTGTTTGTTAAACCAAGAAGCTCATTATACATAATTAAGACAGAAGAAACTGGGTTCTAAATTTTCCTAATGTACAGTCAGTGAGCAAGTTCTACCAAAACGCAGAAATGCAGCACTTCCACTAAATTAGTACATTGATCCATGGGTGTGTAATGTAATTAACCCAGTAATCTTATAAAGACCTACCTAGCAGTTAGAACCCCTGATGTACAACTCTTACTTTGAAGTAAGATGACTGTACTGGAACATTTGTTTCTTATAAGGAGTGTGCCCTTATTTAAATGACTTCCAGTCACGGAGTCAAGTGCTGCCTCTGTGACTGGAAGGCATTTCAAATTGTGTGCACAGCTTCTCCCCCCGCGTGCAACTTCTCTCCCCCCCCCCCGCGGAGGGTCAGGAAAAGCTGTGCACGCAATTCCTCCCCCAGCCAGCACCAATCAGCTGCTTGGCGCTGGCTTCGGGCAAGCACTCCTGGGGCCATCGCCATTGAAATGCATTGAGCCAATGCATTCCAATAGGGAAAAAATTCCCCGATTTGAAATGCCTTCCAGTCATGGAGGCAGCACTTGCTTCTGTGATTAGAAGGGATTCAATCCCTTCCAGTCACCGAGGCAAGTTTGATTGGCTAGCTGCTGTGATAATATGGATTATTACAACTTTTTTTTACCATCACCACTATTTTGTTGTATCATAGACAGTAAAAAAAAAACTCTGGTTTTAGCTCAAGATTAAATAGGATAGTTTGTAAAATAATATTTTGTACCATACACCGGTATTTTTTCAGCCCACCAAGAACACCTCATGGTCTGAGGGAACAGATCATGAGTTCCAAATTAGAGATGGGCATGAAATGGAAAAAAAAATTTGTTCCGTTGTTCATTATTTATTTCGTTATGTAACAAAGCAAATAACGAAAATTGTGATGAAATTGGAATGAAACGAACAGAACCATGAAAATCAGGTTTGTTACGTTTCATATTCGTTAATGGAGATGCGCAATGAAATGAGCTGTTTTTAAATGTTAAAAAACATCCTGAATATCCGTAAAAATCCAGCGAAAATTATTTATTCTGCCTGATAATACCTACCGGGGGGGTTGGGGTCCTTAAAACGTGCATTTATCTCTTTTCTCATATCACTGTATTGTTTTTTCCTTTAAGGGGAGTTAGGGGACATTGACCCAAAATGGCTCCCAGATGCCTAATATTGATTTCTTGGGTATTAAAATGCCCTGGACATCCGTAAAAACGCAGTGATAATTATTTGATATTATTACCTACCAGGGGGTTGCGGTCCTTAAAACGTATGTTTTTGTCTTTCTCCCATCGCGATGTATTTTTTCTTTTCCCTTTAAGAATGACACAAAATGGATTCCAGCCACAAGATAGATGCAAGCCATGTGATGGGATCATGTAAATTCTTGGACAATTTCAACCAATAGCATGCCCAGGTTGCACACTGGGTAGGTGTGGCAGCCACAGAGGGCATAAAAAGCTTTGGCAGCCCCCATCCTCCTTGCAGTGTGCGGTGGGAGTTAGGGTGGGATTGCTGTCTCTGCGACTCGTTACTTTAGGCCAGACACCCATGCTGCAATGGGCCAGACACCCATGCTGCGGGACCCAATGTATGGGTCAGGGGTCGAGTGTTCCACCACCCTTGTAGAGCAAAATGAACACAGAGTTTACTCCGGTTAATGTTATTTATGAAGAGCCTATATTATCCAAGAATGTAAAACAAATGTTGACACCTTCGTCGCCTGTTCTTAAAGAAAGAACCTACAGTGATTGTCAAGCTGTAAGAAATAAAAACCCATTTAGTTTTTCTGAGAAAATGGATTCTCGTTTTATTTATGGACCGGAACTGCGGATAGAACAAACCGAACCCTTACACCGTGTTTTCTCGAAAATAAGACATTGTCTTATATTTATTTTTTCTCAAGAAGACACACTAGGGCTTATTTTCAGGGGATGTCTTACTCTTGTTAAGTGTAATATGCTTGAATGTCAGCCCTCCTCACAACCATAGCCACGCCCATCACTAGGTTTTATTATCAGGGTAGGCCTTATATTTAACAAATGCATAGAAATCCTGCTAGGGCTTATTTTGGGGGGAGGTCTTATTATCAGGGGGAAAGGGTATGCGATGGAAGCCAGTGACATCCTCTTCTGATATCTAAACATTTAAGTGCATTGAAGGCATCCTATTCCACCTCTCTTTCTTTCTTTTTAGATTTTGGGGCTCCCTAGGATTCCCTTTTGTGCCTTGACAGGGGGTGGGCATTAATAGTCAAAAATCACCCCGCATCACTATCACTGGTTCAGCATCGTTGACAGCATCAACGTGGTGGTGATTTTTTTACTACTATAGTGTCCCCTAAGGGCTTCCTCGGGGAAAAAGGCCTCCCTTGAGAGCCTTAAACACTTTACGGCAGTGGGATGAGATGCTACCAAATCATTTATATCAAAGTTTATCACTACTAGTAGTTTATCACTACTAACGGGGTATAAATTTATGCAAGAAAATTCTGTCCACTGCTTCCTACATCTAATTGTATATAGAGAGACTGCTCATATAGTATGGTAATCTGACCGGACCATGTTATTTCAGAGTGGAAACAATGGGCTCTTATCTCCCTTTAACCCCATACCTTGTAGTTCAATAAGATTTTATGAATCAATTGTTCTAAAATGCAAGACACACCATCTCCATCTAGATGCTCAAGAAACCGTCTTATTAAGAAGAGTCTACATATTATTTCTGCATTCAACTTGTTTCCAGTATTTAAGGTATAGTAGTGTGGTTTGAATATAAAACTAAATTTATGACAGGGCGTTTCATGTGATTTAAACTTAAAAGAAGATGCCAAGAAAAAGAACAAAAAGGTACTGGGGAGAGTTTTTTGTTTGCTCCAGGTGATATGTGAGCAGGACTCCTATCATGTATCAAGTTCCAAGAACCCTTTGTTTTGAGCTATTTCAAAGTAAAGACAGTCAGATGTTGTCTGGAAGAGAAAGAGGAAACCAGAAACAATAGAAATGTTACTGCATGGCAATCAGTTTCTAACTTGAGACTGTTGTCATTTTCTGGATACCAGTATTTAATACAAAATACTCAGCGTGCAAGAGATAATGACTATGAAGATTTATTGAGGCAACTCACCTCTAGAGGTGAAATCTTTTGTGCTCCTAGATTTCTGTTACAGAATTATGAACAAATCATTGACTTGGAAGGGATGGCTCTGAGGCTCGCCTACTCTAAGCCCTGCCAAAGCAGGAAAGCCACTTTTAAAACATCTCTGAAATATGGCGGTCCCTGTTGGAAACCTTCTGTTAAGGGAGGGGGGTAATGCCGCATGTGAAATTGGTTCATTTCATGCCTGCCACAGCTATGAAATCTAGAATTGGAATGGACAAGATGAAAGGCTGAGGTGCCTTTGGTTTGAACTAGACTTTCCTAACAGCTGGAAATTTAAATGAGCTATGGTTAAGAGATGGGAATAGTTTGCTCTCAAAGCACAATTGGGTTAGAACTGAGAGAGTTATGTGAAGCAAGGAACAACTCAAATTTTGCTTGAAAATGTTACTGATAATGTACAATTAAATCACTTCCAAGTTTGGGCAGGGTTTTTGTAATCCACAAGATGCTGAAAGACTGCAGATGGGCACTTTCCACATTTCAGTGGTTCAGTGCAGTGTGGAGGATGGGACCTGCAGATGTTGCAAGGGCACACCAGATTCTGCACCCTCCCACAGGTGTCCTATGAGAAGCAGTGCTGCAGTCTTCTCTGCCCCACCACCTCCTGTGAGTGGCAGCCCATGGGAAGAGGCAGGGTGTGGAGTCCAGGGTGCCAGCACAACACCTGTGAACCCAATCCTCCACACTATGCTGAACCCCTGTACGTCGGTAAGTACCCATCTTTATCAAGAAGTGGTTTGCCACTGTCATCCACCAGTGAGTTTCCATAGTCTAGTGATGATTTGAACACAGGTGTCCTGGGTCCTAGCTCAACATTCTATATGAACAGCACATACTGGCTCCCAACCTGGAATAAGAATGAGGCTTTTCCAGTTTGAAAAAATACATATATGCAACCCTTGGGTCCACATCAAGTGTATGTCTAATGTCTAGGGATATAGTTTTAACTCAACCTCCCCAGTTTTGGGGTCTCAGTTGGTATCTTCCAGTAACAAACACAATAATTCTGAACACAAAATATTATCCAGAATCCAGCTAGAGTGAGGAATCTTTCTGAGTTGTTTGCTCACTATCATCTCAAAGAGCTAGTAGGCTCTGGTCTCAATAGACTAAAACAAGGGCATGCAGTGTGGCACACTGGGCTTAGCAGCCTACAGATCTACCAGAGAAGAGGGTCCCAGGAAGTGCACCAGGAAATAGGCAGCAATAAGGGTGTGACTCAAAAAAGAATCTCCAGCAGCTCAGAGCCAATGAGGGTTGTCAAGCCAAATGTGATTTCACATCGAAGTGATATCTGCAATGATTTCAGCTGCCCTCCTCAGATAGCTTTTTTCTCTGTCTATCCACATGACTTCTATGCACTACAGGTCACTCAAAATGCTGGAGAAGTTGGTCATACTGTTATAGGGCAAGCATAGCAGCACAAAGGCACAAGTGATCTAACCCTATTCTGTCCTTTAACTTAACCCTACCCATTACAATAAAACATCATAACTGTGTGCAATATGCAAATAACAAGGTGTGCTGTTTGCGGTTTCTTTGCACTTTCTCCTTCCACAGCTTGGTGTGATGTGTCCTATTGCATGACTCTTAGGAAGAATAAAGACATGGGAATAGCTTTGTACTACTGAAGAATTATCAGCAAAAAATAAAGCAGGTCAAACAACAGAAAACCTATGGGCTGTACATCCCCACAACCCACATTTCTGAGTTACACCTTCCCCCATGACCACAATACTGTATTTACTGTTCAGATGCTGAATTTGAACAGTGTAGCAGTCACAACTGCCCCTTAGCATGCACACACTTTCATTTTAAACCTGGTGGGTAGAGATGGGCACGACTTAGCGGTATTCCCGTTTCCGTTTCCGTTAGTCGGTTCCGTTACTCTACGGAAATGGTAACGGGAATTACTGCCCCAGACTTCGAGCTCGAACCGACAAACGAACAATTTTGGTCTGATTTGTCGTGCTCGTTACTTGCGTGACGTCACGCGATCGCGCAATGCCAAGCGGCACAGAAAAAAAGTTTTTAAAAGTAAAAAAAACCCGATTCCCGGCCCTAAAAGCAGGCGAAAACTGTCTGAGGGCACCTACCAGGCCAGAAGGGTGGTTTTTTTGGGGGGTGGGGGTTTCCTCGCCCCCCCTCTCCTTGGCTACTGCTACTGCTGCGCTGCTGGTACCAGGCGGGGGGGGTGATAGTCTCATCTGCCTTTGCCATGCGGTGTGCGGGCGGGGGGATCCAAAATGCCGACCACAATATTTTTTTTAAATCGTGGTCCAAAACCCCACCAAAGCACCACAGAAACATGCGAAAATTAGCTATTTTAAATGCTTGAATTTTTACAGTAGCAGCAGTGGGTTTGTCTTGCAAAAAAACGTCTCCGTTGATTTTATTTTATTTCATTTCATTTCATTTTTTTACACCTGTGCATTCGCAATGATGGGCTCGCCCATGAGAGTACAACATGCAAATTTTCCACCAATCGCAAGGCCACTTGGCCAGGTTGACCACAGAGACTTCTGGGATGTGCCAATCGGGCATAAACAGCCCACTAATCGTAGCCCGAACCTGAACCCTAAGCCTAAGCCTAACCCATACACCAGTACACTGTCCTTCTAAGTGGGTCAGAGAGGCCCCCAGAGGTGCACCCCAATACTCACCCTAACCTCACCCGTCACTAGCCTAACCCTAGCTCTTGTGCACTGCTAACCCATCTTAATCCTAAGCCAGATCTACTTGCATTACACTACATACAAGTATGTGAAACACAGCATGTGCAAAGAGTCTGCCAGTCCGTCACTTGTGGCTCTGGCTGACTCCTGCAGCTGCCTCCAGGAGCCCGCTACCCCCCCAAACCAGTACTAACGACAACGAAAAAACAAAAAAACGAACCGACTAATTTTTGTGAAGTTTCGCGAAAAACGGAAACGAAACGAATCGGACCCTAGCCGAAACCGAAACCGAAAATGAAGTTTTTTTTCTGAGTCGTGCCCATCTCTACTGGTGGGTGTGGACCACATGCCATGGTTTGAAGTTAATGTTGAACCCTCAGAAGCCTCTCCAAATCACATGGATTTTAAAGCAAGTTGTTTATTCCCTGCATGCCTTGTACTAATGTTAAACTACAAGAGCTTGTTGTCACAATGGTAACAAGAGAGTGGTAATGTGCTCCACCAACCCACAGATGCTGCCCACTCAAAAACACATGCACAGTCATCCATGAGTGACAAAGGAGCTGCATCTGCAATATACCATAGGTTCAAATGAAACAAACACATAAATAAAGAAGTGAATACAGTATGTTTCTGTTCTATATGGTGTTCAAAGACGTATCAGTAGAAACTGAGATCTATTTTAAAACAGAGAGAAGATGCACATGTATAGTAACTGCTTTGATTAGCAAAGGACTCGTGAAGAAAACCAGGCAAAATTTGTTCCCTATGTAAAACTCTAGATGCACAAATAAACAAAAGGGAGGGCAGAGTAGTTGAAACCAAACTAATATTACAATACAGGTTATCTGAAGCATGTTCAGTTTCTGAGACTGCATTGTGCAAAAGTAAAAACCTAAAGTATAACCGTGTTTCTCAATCTTGGATTGTTTTGAACCATTTTTCTATAGAACAAGTGTAACAATGGTACAGCTTTATTTTGCTTTGGTCAGAACCTACCTGTGTCCAGCTCCAGGTTACTGTAGTTAAAGAAGGATACTGACAAGTTGAAATGTATCTAGAGAAAAGTAGTCATGAAGATAAAAAGAGTCCAGAATGGCTGAGGGATACTTGTTTTGTGCCATCAAATTGGAACCAATATAGGGTTTTCATGGTATGTGAGACATTTAAGAAAAAGCAAAAAGCAAAAAGCAAAGTGTTCTGCTTATATACCGCCCCATACCACTTTAAGTAGTCTCTGGGCGGTTTACAATTTTTAATTACAGTGTGCAGGCTACACATTGCCCCCCCCCAGCAAGCTGGGTACTCATTTTACCGACCTCGGAAGGATGGAAGGCTGAGTGAACCTTGAGCCGGCTACCTGGGATTGAACCCCAGGTCGTGAGCACAGTTTTACCTGCAGTACAGGCATTGAACCACTGCGCCACGAGGCTCTTGTGGTTTTACTAGTTCTACTCCCTACTCATTACAATTTCAGAAAAAGCTAGACAATAATTGAGTTAAATAAGAGCATCTATGAGAATGTGGCTATCTTGAAATATGTGTTGGATTATCATGTAGATAGAATATGAGGCAAACTTATCTGGGAGTTGAGTCATGGCTACTGGACTTCTTTTTTTGAGAGATAGAAACGTTTCGCTGTTCATCCAAACAGCTTCATCGGTCTGAGTATAGCTAGTGCAAGAGACCCTTCTTATAGTCAGCTTGACCTCTTGTCCCCTGGTCTGATTGGCTCATAAGATGAACAAAGCCTTAATAGGCTCATTAGGGAGACATTAGTGTCCATGGCCTTAAGGTAAACAATGGCCTAAGGTGCTGAAACCCATCAAGAATGGATCGTTAGCTGTGACCTGGTGGTGAAGGCTCCTTGATTTGCCTGGGTACTGTGGAAAGTACAGCCTGATAGGTAGCAGACAGACTATGCCGGAGGCCACCACCTCTGTTGAGGGAGGGATTTTCAATGCTCACATGAATGGCCTCCCTTACTCCTCTCTCAAACCACCTCTCTTCTTTGTCTAGTATGTGTACATCCTCATCTTTGAAAGAGTGGCCTTTTTCCTTCAAATGGAGGTGTACTGC
>JAHTLZ010002293.1:0-10729 GCA_023846285.1 Phrynocephalus versicolor
AGTAGGGCCCCAGTATCCACTGAGGATTAGTTCTAGGCCTCCCTGTAGATAATGAAAACCATGCATAAGACAGAATGCCAAAATGCCCAAAACTGCTGTTTTGTGACAGTAGCTTGCTTTATGGCTGCAGTTTTATGACAGTAACTTGCTTTACAGCTGCTGTTTGTGACGGCAGCTTTTGGCTACTGAATAATTTATTTAAATTTTTTCCCTCTGACAACCATGAATAACTGAATCAGTGGTTAAGGAATCAGTGGATACGGGGGTCCTACTGCATTCTATGACTCTATTATTCTTCCTCCATTCTGGTGCTATTCAGCTTTTTCACCTGCAGCTTTATTCCTTCCTTCAGCCTGATAGTAACAGTTTTCAGGATTTTCCGACTAGAGGGCACTTGGAATGGGTTTACCATTCCCTTATTCTGGGACCGTGTGGGATGCCCAAGGTCACACACAGATGCACATTGAAGAAGTGAACTTCTAACCTTTGGCTCCACAAACTCACTGAGCTATTAAACCCTGTTAAGAACTGAGCTCCCCTGGGCTGCCTTCAGCTTTGTCTCTCCTAGTTACGAACATTCTGGAACCTAGTGGCTGTCGGTGGCGATACAGCCCACAAAGAAATTTTAATTAGCTGTTGTGAGATTTTTCCTCCGGGTTGTTTGGCTGTGTTCTGGAAGTTTTTTCTTCCAGACGTTTCTCCAGCCTCTGTGGCCGGCATCTTCAGAGGGCAAGGAGCTCAGGGAACTAGGAGTTCTCTCTGTGCTCTGGGGTAGCATAAGGCTCATCCCACCAGGTTTCAGTGATGCCAATTATATCATATTTATTTTGCTGCATTAGGAGCAAAATAAATTAGCATGTTCTTAGCCCTATTAGGAGAGCTGATAGTGAAGCATGGTGGGAATTCTCATCCAACCAGTTCAAGGGGGCCACCCCTTTCTCACCTCTCTACTTTGAAGCAACTTGAGCAGGGAGAGATTTTTTATTAGTTACAATAACCAAGCATCACAAGGGGTGCAGACAAGCCTACGTGCCACGGGTCAGCTAAGCTGGTGAATTCCTGGGAAGCCTTATCTAGAGTAGCAGGGGCTTGGGCTGATCACGTAGCTGGAGTATAGAAGCCTTATCTAAGTGATCACAGGCAGCTTGTTTATCCTGCAACCCCGTCTCACAGGCTTCCTGGCTGATCTGGGGAGAGAGATGCAGACCAAGCTGGCTTCCTGAGTATATGAGCTATGGACTTCATTTCCTTCCATCCGGGGCCTCCCCACTCAGATAGAGAGGTTTAATGATTCCCAAAGGCCCTACCCATGCAGGTCGCTGGGGTACTGTCCTCTGACCCAACGGGACATCTCTATAGAATAAAACATACCAAAGCTTGTGAGTGGAGCCGCTGGACAGGAGGGTGGAGGAAGTGGAGGTAAGGCAGAGTACCTGTAATTCATCCCCCCCCCCTCAATTGGGATGAAGTGCTGCAAAGCGTTTCGTGCCCATCTCTAGTCTGGAATCTGGAAAATGTTACTGTTCTGAGCTATGTAAATAGCCAATACAGAACCCTGTTAATTTTTACTGTCTGGACATGTGATAGTCAAGAAAGTCACTCTTGCTAGTGACTGCTCTTCCATTATCAGGATCTTGTTCTTTTCCTCCTGCCTAAGAAGCCAACATTTTGTACAAGAGCACCCTAAATCCTATGAAGTCTTAGGGGATTGACCACAAAGTTGGTGCGAGTAGCTGTTTTATAACACAATTCCATGACAGATGGGTGCTGGTGGTGGAAATCAACCACTAGATGAAAGCTTTGCTTTGTATTCCTTGTGTAGCTATGGCTACCTTTCTTGTTGACTGGCCTTAAACCAATTTCATAGCATTTGCTAAACCACCCAGAAGACTCACTATAGAAAGAAAATGATATTTGTAGTGTTGAAAGCCTTTTAGCAGATATTTGTTGGTCGTATGGATCCTTCAATCACAAAAGTCTTTGTCAGTGATCTCTCTCTCTCTCCCCTCTACCTCTTTATCAACCTGGTTCCCTGTAGAATTCTTTCCAGCCCTTTTGGAAACTTATCTTAAACGTCTTGGCTGTGCTGAGAAATTGTCATAGGGAGGGAAGGGAAGAGGCACCTCCTTAGGGGTTTGACGTTTCTCTCAAGCACTGCCATGCTAGAAGCAAAACCGGATCCCTTTCACTGTCATTCGTGTCCTGGTTTCGATCCATGTGCCACATTGATTTATTTCCTCAAAATGTAGACATCAGGACCATAGCTGTCAAGTGTTCCCCACAGCTTCCAGGGATTGGGATCTTCAGGGAGGCAGGGTACTGGAAGCCAGGCCCTCTGGCTAGGGGGTGGAGCCATTTGCATATAGAGTTCCCAGGATCCCTTGTGGTAGCTTCAAAATGCTCATTGTGACCTAGGGGTCTTGGCTTTCTAGGTGATATATATATATCAGTCTGGACAGCTTGTGGCGTTTGGGTTAGGGTTTGTACAGGGAGAAGTGCTCTCTGGCAGGCCACCTGGCGGCCGGCGGCCGGCCCACCCAGCAGCATCTGGAGCTTAGCGGCCCGCCGCTGGAAATGCGGGACATTTCAGGGGGAAATAATTTTTCGGGAAGACGGCAGGAAAGAGTGATTGATCTGTGAAGGTCCTGCCCAAAACGTGACACTTGACAGGTCTGATCAGGGCATGCTTTGCTCCGAATGAGAAATGGGTCAACCAGAGGAGGAGCAAAGAAGCTACCAATCTGCATTATGTTTGCATATGCAGATTTGCACCTTGATATGCAGATTTATATGTCATTACTATAGGAAAAGATCACTCCGGAGAGGGAAAGGCGGAGAGCAAGTGAGTGGGTAGCTGGTAGCCAGACTGCTGTCTGCATGGCATTGTTGAGGAAAGTCAAAGCCTCCACTTCTCTCCCATAGGGTGGTTCATTATCTTTAAACTGGGGTTGACTGAAGAGCCTTTCTCAGAGCTTCTCCTGCTCTGTTGATTTTTCCTGTGCTCTTTCCCAGTGTTAACATTTTCAATGCATTGAGCAGATGTGAGGGGGACCCTTGGTGGGGTTGGTATTATATGTATAGTGGACCCTCGTATAACAAACTGTTTGTATAACATAAAATCTGTACAACATAAAAAATTCCAGAGATAGGGGAAATTTGCTTAACAGAATTGCCTATGGTGCGAATCCGTACAGCATAAAAATGGTCATGATTAGGGATTACTCTGCTTTCAATGCATTCCTATGGGAAATATGTATAAAGGAAAATTTGCTTAACAGAATTTCATTTGAAATGAATTAATTCCTTTTTACAAGGTACCACTGTATTTTATTGTTTTGTAGTTAAATTGGGGTTTGCTTTATTTTATCCTTTTTGAAGTTTGCAGGCCACCCTGAGTACTATTTGCTTGTGGAGAGGCAGGTTATACACGTGATAAATAAACAAAGTTTATAAGAGGAGATGGGTTCAAAAAAGGGGCTGTCTTCTTTAGAGAATGATACATACCCGGCCTAGGCATTTTCCCCAGCCTTTAGATCTGTGACTGTGTTTCATAAGTGGAGTTTCAATAGGTCAAATGATGTCAACAAATAATTTGCATGCTGTAAATCCTGGAAGCTGTTAGTTCTTTATCAGGCCTTTGGGGAATGAGTATTAATTCTGAAATGTACAGAACTATATAGAATCATGGAATCATAGAACCATAGAGTTCAAAGGGGCCTATAAATCCACTGAGTCCAACTCCTACTCAGTGCAAGAATCCAAATTCAAAGTATATCTGATAGGTGGTTGTCTACTTTACTCTTACATGCATCCAGCGTTGGAACACTCACTACCCCCTGAGGTAGCTGGTTCCATTGTCCTACTGCTGTAACATAGAATCATAGAGTTGGAAGAGACCTCAAGGGCCATCCAGTCCAACCCCCTGTCCTGCAAGAACCCCCATCACAGTATTTCCGACAGATGGCCATCCAGCCTCTGTTTAAAAATCTCCAAAGAAGGAGACTCAACCACCCTCCGCAGCAGCATATTCCACTGCCGAACAGCTCTAACTGTCACAAAGTTCTTCCTAATATTCAAATGGAATCTCTTTTCCTATAGTTTGAAATCAATGCCCCGAGTCCTAATCTCTGAAGCCAAACCTGTTCCCTCTTCAATATGACATCCTTTCAAATACTTAAACATAGCTATCATATCCCCTCTCAGCCTTCTTTTTGAAAGGCTAAACATTCTCAGTTCCCTAAGCCGTTCCTCATAACGACATTTCTTCCAGACCTTCAACCATCAAACCTTCAAAAAACAGTTAAGAATTTTTTCCTGATATTCAGCCTCAATCATGATTCCCTTAACTTAAGCCCTGTATTACACATCCTGCATTCTGGAATGACTGAGAACAGATCGGTCCACTCCTCTTTATGACTGTATTTCACATTTTTTTACCAGTACCACCATATCTCCCCTCAATCTTCTTTTCTCTAGCCTTAACATGCCCAGTTCCTTCACTCTGTCTTCCTAGGTCTTGGTGTCCATTTCCCTGATCATCTTCATTGCCTTCCTCTGAATTTGTTCCAGTTTGTTGCCATCCTTCTCAAAGTATGGCATCAATAACTGGACACAGTACTCAAGATGAGGCCTGACCAGGCTGGATAAAGAAGGATTAGTGCCTCATGGGACCTGGAAACTATGGCTCTGTTTATGCAGTCTTCTTTTGAAGCTACATCACACTGCGGGCTCATATTCAGCTTGTGATCTGCAACCATCCAAAGATCTTTCTCGCCTGTAATGTTACCAAGCCAAGTATCCCCCATCTTTTCACTGTATGTTAGGTTCCTCCCCCACCCCACAGGTACAGAACTTTGCAATTATCCCTGCTAAATGCCATTTTGTTGTTTTTAGCCCAGTCCTGAAGCCTATTACGATCTTTCTTGAACTTTATTTTTGTCTTCCACTGCATTGGCTATTCCAATTTGGTGTCATCTGCAGATTTAATTAGTATTCCCTGTACTTCCTAATCCAAGTCATTAATTAAAATATTGAAGAGTGCCAGACCCAGGACAGAGCCTTGGGAGTACTCCACTTGTTACTTCCTTCCAGTTTGAGAAGAACACTCTGTGAGTGTGATCTTGTAACCTACTGTGTATCCATGTACACATGGATGTGTATGATTGAGATGTACAAAATAATGCAGGGAATTAGTAAAGTGGATAGAGGGATGCTCTTCTCCCTCTCACAAAATACCAGAACTAGGGGACATCCACTCAAATTGAGGATTTGGGAGAGTGAGAACAGACAAAAGAATTTTTTTTAACCCAGCGTGTTGTTAGTCTGTGGAACTCCCTGCCACAGGATGTGGTGATGACATTTGGCTTGGATGCCTTCAAAAGGGGATTGGACAGATTCCTAGAGGAAAAGTCCATCACAGGTTAAAAATCATGATGGAGATGTGTCATCTCCGGGCTTAAAACCAGGGTTCTTCAAGGGCCAGATGCAGGGGAGTGGTATCAGGAGACAGATATCTAGCCTCATGTGCTCCCAGATGCATCTGGTAGGGCCACTGTTGGATACAGGAAGCTGGACTAGATGGGCCTTTGGTCTGATCCAGCGTGGCTCTTCTTATGTTCTTATGTCCATCTACCAGTTGTTCTATCCAACCTACATCCAGCGAGCTTGCTAATCAAAATATCATGGGGCACTTTGTCAAAGGCTTTGCTGAAGTCAAGACATATTACATCTACAGCGTTTCCACTATCTATCGTGAAAGCTAGCTGATATAAAATGAGATAAGATTAGTCTGGCAGGATTTGCTCGTAACCTAAGTTATATAAAATAGCGGAAGTTATTTTATACAGCATAGGGATTTGTTGGTAACCTAAGTTGTATAAAATAAATAACAAATAACATATCCATGTTGGCTTCCATGGTCCTGCTCCATAATTTTCCCTGGGATTAATAATTCTAGGTGATTTGGGAATCTCCCTAGTGTTTAGGGTTTGTCTCCATTTCCGTGCACTAGTTCCGTCATATCTATTACTGTGGCGGATTGGTTCTTGGAATCCTCCAAACCAGCTGGGTGGGAGAATCAGGAGTTTTCAGGCATCTCCTTTAACAACTTTGTTTCTCTCTATTGTTCAGGTACCTCCTGGCAAAGTGTTCAAGCTGCAGTACTGTGGTCAAGACTTTGTTCATGACCTGAGTTAGTTCCCAACCGCCTCAAGTAGCTGGCTCAAGGTTGAGTCAGCCTTCCATCCTTTGGAGGATAATACATTGAGTTCCCAGCTTGCTATGGAGAGAGGGGGACACTGTGTTTAAAATGTAAACTGCCTAGAGAGTGCTTAAGTGTAGTGGGGTGGTATATAAGGAGCACATTTATGTTGGTTTTCTTCCCCCCCCCCCACTATACAAGGTTGGAAGACCGTGTTGTTGGCTGTCTGTTACATAAATACTCGTGTCACCTCAACTGCCTGCCTTCAATGTTTCTAGCTTTATACTAAATTACAGAATAGTGCCTGCTGAGTAAGAGATTTTGCTGTTTGTTTTTTTTTTATTTCACCCACTGGAATCCATTTTCATCTCCACTCCTGCCAAGGAGCGGGCAACCAAGGTCCATTGGTTCTTCTGTGCTCACCCCTAGAAGATTGGGAACATACAGTTTCCAAAGGCCATTGTATTGGTGCAACCAGAGGGGCTGTTGTGTAATAAAGCAGAGGCATAAATGCCACTGTGGGAAGCTGTACCATGGAGGAAGCGTGCCATGGAGAGAGAGAGAGAGCTGCAAATGAAAAGAAAAAACAAGAACTGTGTGTAAAACAGAACTGTTCTTATAGAGGAAAGCATTCTCCTTCCTCCAAACTACCTTTTTGTCCTTTGGGTGCTGCGGGCAATCGAACATTTAATTGTAGGCATGTCTGGCCTGTTTTTGTTATCAACATGCATGCATGATCCCTTTCAGCTCTGGCTGAAAGCCTTTGAAGAAAGTCTTGGTTCCATAGGACCTGAACAGTCCGTTTAATACAATCCCATCATGTCCTTGGAGATACAGCAACCTTTTTGGCTAAAGAGTGGGATAGAAACATTACAAAGTCTGAAAGAAATAGCCTGCTAGTTGGCCTTGGACTTTTGGCAAAATTTAGTGGGGCAAAAGGGAAGGGAAGGGAAGGGAATACTGAGGCACTCACTAAGTTAGGAATCAAGCTACTGAGTCCGAGTTAGGGAGTTCAGTTCTCCACTATACATCCTGGAAGAACCAGCTTGTGTGGTCTTGGGCAAGCTACATAGTCTCAGGGTACCCCCGAGAAGAAGAGAATGGCAATCCACTTCTGAGTATCCTCTCTACCTAAAAACAAACAAACAAACAAACAAACTGAAAAGCGTCACCACCACAAGTCAGAATTGACTTGATGGCACACAATGTTATTGGCAAAGACTAACATATTTATTTCAATATGTGCTTCTGTGGGTCAAAAATCCACTTCTGCAGACAACCTTCTTCACCGGGCCTTTTCCTAAAGTGAGATAGGGAATGAATGAAAAGAAGGGTTACCTCAGAAAAATAACATTCTTATTGCCCTTTAGAGTTCTACCGTCATACTGCTCTATCAGTTAAGAATTTTTTCATGGTGTTTAGTCTAAAACTGGGTTGCTGTCACTTGAGCCCATTGTTGTATGTCCGGCACTCAAGGGGGATAAGAACATAAAAAGAAAATCCATGCTGGATCAGGCCGAATAAGAACATAAGGAGTAGGACATAAGAGGAGCCATGCTGGATTAGGCCAAAGGCCCATCTAGCCGAGCTTCCTGTATCTCACAGTGGCCCCACCAGATGCATCTGGGAGCGCACAAGAGTAGATATCTGTCTCCTGATGCCACTCCTGCATCTGGTCCTTGAAGTACCCCCGTTTTAAGCCTGGAGATTACACATCTCCGTCATGGTTTGTAACCTGTGATGGACTTTTCCTCCAGGAATCTGTCCAATCCCCTTTTGAAGGCATCCAGGTCAGATACCACTGTGGCAGGGAGTTCCACAGACTAACAACGCGCTGGGTGAAAAAATATTTTCTTTTGTCTGTTCTTACTCTCCCAGCCCACAATTTGAGTGTATGTCCCCTCGTTCTGGTATTTTGTGAGACGGAGGAAGAGCGTCCCTCTATAAATTCTTGTATGTC
The DNA here is from genome assembly GCA_023846285.1 of Phrynocephalus versicolor. Taxonomy (NCBI): domain Eukaryota; kingdom Metazoa; phylum Chordata; class Lepidosauria; order Squamata; family Agamidae; genus Phrynocephalus; species Phrynocephalus versicolor. The sequence goes on from JAHTLZ010002293.1 coordinate 8,160, forward strand.
AGACTTTCGAGGGGGATCAAGAACAGATCCTGGTCGTGCTCTGTATGACAGCCCTTCAAGTCTTTGAAAAGTGCTATCCGGTCTCCTCCTCGGTCTTCTTTTCTCAAGGTTAAACATGCTTTCAATCTTTTCTCCGTCACAGGACTTGGTTCCTCATCCTCCGACCATCCTTTCCTCTCTCTCCTCTAAACTTGCTCCAGATTGCAGCCTCTTTCAAGTGCGGTGCCCAGAAAAACAACAACAGTCAGATTAGCGGGGGTCCATAAAAGCCCATCGCATTCAGAATTTATGTATTATATACACTTCCTACAATTCAGGGACCAAAATCAAACCAGAGAAAACTGGATGTTTACAAGCAATGGCACAGAGGTTTATCCTCTTTTTCTAAGCTCCCTTTTGTACCGTGGATCACACAATCAGCTGCGTACCCACATCTGCAGCCAGTGTAGGATTGCGTTTAGAAAGGTTAGCCTATGGCTGGGCGATGCTAATTCTGTCCTTGATGATGATGATGATGATGATGATGATGATGATGATGATGATGATGATGATGATGATGATGATGATGATGATGATGATATAAATATGCATAAATAAATAAATAAAGACCTTGTCTTTTCCCTCTTACACAGGGCATGCCAGATTGCTTTATGTCAACACTAATTTATTTATTCATTTATATAGCTTGTATGCCGCCCACTGCCCAAAGGTCTCTGGGCGGCTCACAATCAAAGTAAACAATTTAGACAATTAAAACATCAAATTGCAATAAAATTAAAAAATAAAATATTTAAATACAATAAATACAATATATTAAAACACTGCACTAAAATCGCCATCAGGACCCACAAAAATAAGTTAAAAAGACTTCTTGAACAGGAGTGTTTTTACCTGGCACCAGAATGACATCAATGTTGGCGCCAATAACACTAACAACAACAAGAAGACTGTCTTTTACCTCTTACACAGGATTAAAAAATTATCCCAGCAGTTGATAGTCTTTATTGTTGTACGGTCATAGACCCAAAGTTAAAACAAGTACAGCTAAAACAGAGATAAATAATTTACACACTTCAGAAGTAAAAACCAGTTCATTATCTTAACAGAGCATTTTAAAAGATCTTACAACCCAGACTAGAAACTTTGCCACTGCCTCTGTAACTATCTGATTTGTACCTGCCAACATAGTCTTTAGATGTTTGTTAGGACACATACTGGGGCATTTATTCATAATTGGATGAATAAGTTGAATACGTTTGTCCCTATAAAGGCTGCATTCTAACATGATACGTATCAGGGTCTCTACTGTGTCCTCACCACAAGGACATAAATGGTCCTTATAGGGCAATGTTGGCAAACCTATGGCACCGGTGCCAATGGTGGCACTCGGAGCCCTTTCTGTGGGCACCCGACATCGCCCCTACACAGCCACCTGTATACAGATTAAATTGCTGTATTGGCACTTTGCAAAGAAAAATTATGGGTTTGAATCACAGCTTCGGCACTCGGTCTCTAAAAGGTTCACCATCACTGTTATAGGGGATGTTATGAAAGTGCCTTTCTCATGGTGAGTTTGTATAAATATTCTGCAGGCTTTTGGAACTCAAAATGTGGTCCAAGGTGTAGGGGTGAGCAGGATCTCTCTGCATTTGCTAGGGAGTACTGTAGATCTATGCTTTTGATTCATTGTCCTATAATTGGTCTAATAGTTGTATAGTTCTGTCTAGCAAGGAAAGAAACCATTGATAGTCATTTTCATGGTGCATCTTGAAAAAAGGAATTTCTTCAGAACCTTGGGACAATCGTTACTCCTGTCTTATTGGAGTTTCTCATCACAGGGAGTTAGCAGGTGCCTTCCCTCAAATGTAGCTTCAGAGTCTTCTTCAAAGTATTGTAAATCTATTCAGCATACGGACATCTCTGATGCTTCCATGCAGCTGCAGAAGATATCTTTGGGAGAGGGCTTGCAAGGATCCCCCCCCTCCGTTTTGCCTGCAAGCTTAAGCCTCTTCCAACTGTGTACACAGGCATGACAAGAATCAGAGAAAGACAAAGAAACAAAGAAAACCTAAACTAGCTAGAATACCATAAGGCATTTTCCAGTTATGCATCAAAACTTTAAGAAAACTCTTAATAACTTCTCCCAGCATTATTGTCTTTTTCTGGTGAGTGCCATCTTCTCACAATATCCCCAACGTATGTTAGCCTTAGATTAGTCATTTAAACATTTAGTGACAAGATTAGTTTGATTTGAAATGGAAACCTCTTCCTTCCTTCCTTCCTTCCTTCCTTCCTTCCTTCCTTCCTTCCTTCCTTCCTTCCAGTTTGATTTGAAGTGGAAGCCTCTTCCTTCCTTCCTCCCTTCCTTCCTCCCTTCCTTTTTCTTTCTTTCTTTCTTTCTTTCTTTCTTTCTTTCTTTCTTTCTTTCTTTCTTCAATTTGATTTGAAGTGGAAGCCTCTTCCTTCCTTCCTTCCTCCCTCCCTTCCTTTCTTTTCTTTCTTTCTTTCTTTCTTTTTTCTTTCTTCAATTTGATTTGAAGTGGAAGCCTCTTCCTTCCTTCCTTCCTTCC
>JAHTLZ010002294.1:0-12780 GCA_023846285.1 Phrynocephalus versicolor
GGGTCGGGTCAGCTCCCTAACCCTTGGCGATAGGCGGAGGATTACAACACTGCTCTGTAAAGCCTCTCTTGGGCAGATGGGAAATAATTTGTTTTGGTGATGGCTGGAGAATGTCAGCAGCCACAAAACTGGGGTGTGGGTGTATATAAACTGCCCACGACTTTTTTTAACCACCGTAGCTGATTAACTCCCAAATTTCAACTGCTGAGGGGGACAAAACTTCTGGTGACTGCCTATGAACAGTTTCCCCAGTCTTTATTCAGTCGGGATAGTACATTTCAGCACAATTGTGAGAGTTTGTACTTACTTTGGGTCCACTGTGCTCATAAGCTTTAACAGTTGGTCTGCTGCAAGAGACTGTAAAGAAATGAAACAAAAATGCTTTTAAATTCAGAAACGGGGGATTACATTGAAATAACCCATTAAAACTAAACAAAATAAAATATTTGAATAGCAAAGAAACCAATATGCAAAAATTAACAGTAAGGCACATGGAAGTAACTAAACATTGTCTTGATAGTGTAGCTTCCTACTATACTGTCTACCTTGTAACCTTTACTTCTCAGTTGCCTGATTAAAAGAATCTCCTCTGCTTAACAGCTGTTATTTCTCCTAATCTTCATTTTTTTGTTTACCTTTAAAGCTAGGAAAAGTTTAACATTTATAAAGTTTAAATGCATACTACCTTAACATTAATTAACCTGCTATGTAACAGTTAATTTACAAATGAGATTATCTGAAAAAAAAAGTTAAATTAAAACTAAAAATGCCCATTTTGTTTCCATTACAGTTTCTGTTAAGAGGTGTGCCTACAATTACTTGTACGTTCTTGAAGTCATGATGCAACTACAATCTAAATTGTTTTACTGTAACAATGAAGTCTGCTTAAAAGAAGACCAGGTACAGCATGATCGTAATCCTGCCTACTCCGAAGACAGTCACATGAGTGTATTGGAACATTCACTTCAGATTATGGTCTTATGTTACAGATTTCCCACAGAGGAAATTAACTACCCACATATTTTATTACTTTGCTTGCAAGATTCCCTCTTCGAGTAGAGAGAATCCATAAAGAGAATAAGTGTAAGCTAATAATTCAGAATATGCTGATTAAACAACAAAGCTTGACTATTACAAAACTTTGAGTACTGAGAATCCTAGTACTAAGCATCCTTTTCAACACACACATTCCATAATACAACTGCTAAAGAAAATCTAAATTAAATCAAGTTATTGATGCCAAATGGTCAATGGTTGGATGCTGCTCTCCAGTGTTTTTCAATAAATGTAGCTGTGACACAGATAATGTTTCAAAGAAAAATGTTCCGCCAAATATTTTGGCCCCAAAGCTTCAGTTTATTGACCCTCATCTGCTCATTATCTATTTCATGCACTGGTTCAGCATACCAACTATTTCACCTGAATCAGATGACAAAGAGAAGCAGAACTGCAAGTCACTATGTTAATGACATCATTTTTCAAATCCTCACATGATCTTACGCAGTGGTTTCATGCAAACATTGAAAAGCACAAAATAGAAAAGAATCAAGTTTCTAATTAAGGAGGCTGCATGAAATGAGGCTGTTATATCTTCCAGATACAGTATAAAAATGCCACTTTAAGCCCTTATCTGAATCTGTTAAGACACCCTAGTTACAAACCTTATTGGAAGTTTGAATACTTGGCCACATCACCACTCAGAAAACATTCGCTACATTTTATTTATGCCAATATACTAGAAGCTGAGAAAGAATTACATCAATTGTTACAAATTAGGTGCTGAAAACTTTACACAATTGACAGTTTATCAGAAATTAGGGCAGGGTGTACACGAACACAAACCTGTGAGTTTAAATTTGTTGCAGGAAGCCCAAGTGCAGCCAGGGCCGGGTCAAGCGTTGGAGCTCCTAAAGCAGCCAAAGGAACAGCACCAATCTATGGAAAAGAAAGTTAATGAAAATATTTCCAACTCTATGCTTTCAATATGACAAATAAGTGCATTACACCTTGTACATGTGTCCTCTGTATTAAAAATCATCTTCAGCATTTTCACAAGGAATACTTCATAACAGCTCTGTTTAGCTTTTGAAGTACTGCTATAGGACAAGTTGTATCAACATTAGAGACGTGAAGGCCTGAGGGGAGAAAAAGAACGGAAAATTTTGGAAAATAACTGTTCCCCCTCCCTTTTTTCCCCCCCTGAAGCCTTTTGGGTTATTTTCTGGAAAAAAAATGGAAAAATTGAAAAAAATAAAAAAATATTATGGAATGTTTTATTTGAACATGATGAATAAAATATTTTAAGACAAGGTGTTTTAATATTTTCCAAATCATTTCTAAAAATATACACAGTATCAGATTATTCTGATTTCTGTGCACCAAGGACAAGCAAGTCCTAGGTTACAAACTGAACTCTCCAATGTAAGAACAAGATGAATTTCTTCCTTTGGAAGGTGCTGCTACTGTCACAAGAAAAAAAGTTTCACTTTTGTTTTTGCATGTGGGCGGTTATGTTTGGTTCTGTTCTGTCCTCTTCACTAGGTCTCAAAGCACTGGAAGAAAATACACAGCAACAAAAATTATTCTGATTAAATTTCATGCCCATCCATTGAAACTTTGCACCACTTCCTTCTATACATTTCCCTTCTCTTCAATTCTTTTTACAAGATTGAGTTATTTTATTTTTATTTAATACTGTGGAGAGGATATATGAATGGTTAATTCTGGATTTTTAAACATTGTTTTATAGAGGGTTTTTTGTTCCACATGAACTAGTGAACAGTTCAGGAGATTATTGCTACATTTGTTACTTACAATTACAAATAAATTATTATTTTAAAAGTAAATCTGCTTGTAATAATTGTTTGGATACACTATATTTTAATATGCTAGTTGTGATAATTTTATGCCAAGTCAAATTGTCCAGAGTCATATTTTATGTTCCTAAAGTAACAGCTGTAAAGGGGGCTGGGGAGTGCTAATTTAGCATATTTTCCCCCAATTTTTCACAAAAAAAAAAATAGTTTTTTTTCCAAGCTTCAAAATTTCCGGAAATTTTAAATCTCTAAGCAACATTTACATGAAACAACACAGTAAGTTATTATATTCCTGATCAAATTACTGGTCAGCTAAGCATACAACTGTCTAGCCTCTACAGTCTGAAGAAATGGTCATTCTCATCACCAATTCCCTCAAGTCCCTCTCAACTGGAGTCATTCATAACTAAACCTTGGACCTTCCACACCCAAAGTGTGAGCTTCTCCACTCACTGGGTTCTTCAGCAATGAGGCTGGCATCAGGCAAATTACCGCATTAACTTTTCTGTCTGCAATTTTCCATGTTCTCAAGCAAGGATCTTTCGTCTGTTATCTGAGCCTTTTAAAAACACCTAGATCTCAACTAATACTGTGCTCAGTGGCTGAAATCCTGTTGCTTAGCATACCTAAACAAAGCATGCTTAGTATATTAGATCAGGCCACTTTACCAGTGGGAATTGGGTGACTTAGTACCTCCATAAACTACACTGATTCAAATGGGTCTACTCTAATTACAACTTACTATGCTAAAGGAAGATGCACCTATAGTAGGCTCCTTTGAGTCAATGGAACTTACAGTAGAACTGATTCATCAAATCTGCACTGATTTGATGGGTCTGGTCCAGTACAATGTACTAAACCACAGAACAGGATTTCAGCCAAGGCGTATGAACATATAACTAATCAGTTATGGTCTCCTTCTAAGCCAGTGTGTCTAATTAAACAAATTACTTGACTGGGGACTTGTAAAATCATCCAATAATTATTTAAATTTCCAGTCATCTCACTGCCATTTTCAAGAGTCCCTCGCCGCTCTTCTAAATCCACCTTCTCCACAAAGAACAAGAGAAAGTAGTAAATGCAAACATGGAGGCTCAAAGTATTTATACATTAGCATCACTGTGTACCTTCACCTTACTTTTGGGGAACAGTTAGCTTTGCAAGGAAAAATTACAAGATCACACTTTCATCAGCACAGCATGTGAACCTGTGGGCTTTCATAATGGCTTTAAGGATGCAGATGTCATTAGAATTCCACTGTATGGCAGTTAATCCAATTCTACTGCAGACCTCAGTTGTTTCTGTACAGCAGGCATGTCCAAACTTCAGCCCTCCAGATGTTTTGGACCACAACTCCCACAGTCCTTTGCCATTGGAAATACAGGCTTGGAATTTTGGGAGTTGTGGTCCAAAACATCAAGAGGGCCAAAGTTTGGACATGCCTGCTGTACAGCAAGTATGCCTCCCCAGAGAACAGTAATAAAGTAGCGCATACAGAATGTGTGCGTTGCTTCAACCACCAGTTGTGGAAAGTTACCTGAGAAAGAGGGTTGGGTGTAGGCAGGAGTCCACCACCCGGCAGAAGACCTGCCACGGCATTAGCTGGTGCCAAGAGAGACAATGCCTTAGTCTCATCAGGAATAACTCCTGCAGAGAAACAGCTTTGCATTAGAAGACATTCATCACTGATATTTTTTTAAAAACCACACACACAATACACCCAGAAAATGTCTCCCTGAAACACCACCTGAGTTTGCTGAAAGTACTTATGTTGGCTACAATACAATGCTTGATTTCTTAATAATTTATCATTAATTTGCATGTCAGAATGAAACGTCAATGTGTGAAATTTGACTGTTCCTTTTTCTCTACAAAAGGTTAAATTCTAGAATAAAAAATAGCACAATACACACTACTTTTTTTGTTAACACTGCCAAGATTTCATCACCTGTACTCGATTTTTAAGTCATGAACCAAACGTAAGCAAGCACAGTCGGTTCTCCAGGGGTGTGCTCTCAACTTTCAAAAGCTGTTTTATGAACAACGACTCGTGTCGGCTGCTTCACTATAAAGCACACAGAAAAATCAAGATACACAAGACAAAAAAAGTTTGATTTAGGGGTTAATAATATGGTACAGTTCACTATGATTTCTTTTACACCTACCATACAATTTTGTAAAACTTAAGAGAAGGTAAGAAAAAGTGTAGGGCTTTTGCTGGCATGTCACATGGATGGCATGGTCTCCACAGAGTTCCAAATACAGGTTCTGCATATGTGTCCATGTGTAAGTGTTTATGTAAAGACCTAAAATGTGGCACAATCCTTACCTGTTCAGTAAAATACATGCTCCACTTTGTGTTATTATTACTGTACCAACAATGTGCCTAAATACTTCCTATGAAACGTGTCTGCGGCCTTTTGGCCTATAATGTGTCTACATCTACAGCCTGTCCTCAGTAAAGAATAATCCCACAAAAGTTCCAACATGAGACAAACGATAATGTTGATCTTTATTACTTTAACGAACAGCAAAAGCCCTATACATATGGATTAATCTGTTAATGTGCCCAAGCCCCCAACATGAGCGTTCAACAAGACAACTGTACGATATATTTGCAAATACCAGTAGCGTTTCTGCAAGACATATTTAAAAACTGCATCTCATCATAAAACATACAATATGTACAGGGCACTTAAGAGAAACTGGATAAGCTGCAGAAGAAAACTGTTGGGTGGTATTTTCAGCAGGGCCTGGTATATAGTTCAGGCTGAACCAGGGAAAAGAACTGTAAAACACAACAACAAAAAAGAAAAACCACTGTTAAATAAAGGTAATGGTTCCTTCCACCTATACTGAGAAGTGCCGATAATATAAACAAACGTATAATATACAGCACTGTTATTTTTCTTCTGTCACTCAGCTGTCATAATTTCAATACCAAAAGTTATGGTGGGAAAATGGGGGGGAAGGTCATTTAGATATAGGGCATTAATGCATCAATATAAACATTATATAGAGATTATGGGATAATTTTGCATGCAAAATTATGTCTCAGAGGATATTATTTATGCTTACATACAATTAGTGGAACTATCACATTTCTGGCATCTAACTAGAAATCCTCTTATTTTGAGACATCTCACAGAAGATCTGCATCCATTAAGTAGTCATGCATTTGATCCTCTCATTTTTAGAAAAAAAAGTTATTCAGAAGTAAAACTACAATTACAAAAAAAGCAATGAGGCCCCTCACCAGTTAATTTTCATGCGTCAAGAGTTTTTTACTGCTGCTTTGTTAGAACCATGACATACTGCATGAATGTGTAGAAATGAAGAAAAAGAAACAGACAAAAGAAACAAACATTAACCAAAGAACCTACACAACCCCACCAAAGCCATAGTTAATATTTGCGTTCCTTGAAAAATCCTTCAATTTTGCAGTGATGTTCATAGCACCATGCCTTACCGTTAACTTTGTGTTAAGTCTAAAACACAAAGCAACACCCAACACCAAGATATAGGAACACATTCAGAACAGGAATGTGACTGATACAGAGGGCTACTATGCTCAGCACAATGCAGTATTTTAATATTTTTTGAAACATCACGTCAGCAGTTATCACTGCAACAGTAAAAAACACACAAAGGATACTTAAATTCAGCAGAGTACTGAAGCACATGCCTTAATGCATATGAACCATCTTAGTGAATTAAAAGTATTTTACTGGATAATGTTAAAGTACCTAGCAGAAACTGGGTTCTTGAAACATGAGCAACTGAAGAGTGAAGCCCATAAGGAAGGTATTTAAGGACACCAAAGTCATTTAAAGCAAGGGCATTATAGCGTCCAGAAGTATAAATCTCCACAAACCAGAAAATAGTGCACAACCCCAAACCCAAATTGTGTCTTTGACAAAATTCAGAAGTGTTACGCAATCTAATCCACAAGGTCTTTATATCAAATTCAAATTTGATATCTATAATTTGTATTGCATAAAAACATATCGTCTTTGTCAAGATTTTCTTGGGAAACTACCCAAACACTTAGTGATTTATAGTCCTCAAACACTAACACAAGCTACTAAATCCATCAGTTACAGCCACACTAGATATGATAGTAACAGTCCTGCCCCATCACATAAAAAGACTACAAATAGTTTTTTAACAACTTCAGTAACGCAAGGGTGAGAGGCCCTGAAATCTACCCCAACCTGCTGATTTACCCAACCCAAAATCTCTTTCTGCGAGTGGTGAACAGATTTCCAACATTGGTATTCAGGAACTGCCTCCCTATATGCACTGGAGGAGAAAATCCTGAGAACATTAAGTTGGAGGCACAGAAAGGTTCTGCTCTCGTCACCCATGAGCCACTTTTACACTTGGAGACATTCCATGTATCCCCCTTTCTATGATATTGGAGAAAACCCAGGCACTATCACATCTAGTTTGGCCTCAGTACAAATATATATATATATACATATTTATAAATATAATACGTATATATACACACACACCAAAAAGAAAAAAGCTATTTCAGTGTGCTACTTTGCCCAAAAGAACACAGAAGCAATCATATTTAAATATGTTTTACATGGCTATGTAAAACTGAGATTTTAAACTGCTTATGCTATTTTTAGTTCCAGCTAGGAATTACTAGGATTTGCCAGATTTGTTTGCACACTGCATATTCCCGTCTTGCTAATGTGCAAAATGCTTTTTTATATTTAATGGCGTTGCATTAAAATTTACACTGCAAGCCATAATACACCCAGTGACTTCATGTAGCTGTAGCAATCCATGTATGCTGGAGTGCAGTGCAAAACTTCAAATATTTTATTGTAATCAATTGACTTAAGAAGATTACTGGCTTATCAGTGAACCGTGCCTTTGAAAATGTGATGGAATCTACAGTAGTTCAACAGAACTCATTAGAACAGCAGTCTTCTTGGTACAGAATTATAGACTTATGCTCCCAACCCTGTTGACTGTTTTTTCAAATTACTGTAACAGCCTAAAAATGTAAGAAAAAAAGAGAAAGAGAAAAAAGTTGTTAACAAGTGATTACACCAGGAAAACACTTGGGGGGGCTTGAGTGCTTGCTGGCCTTTAGTTAATGTCTAGAATCCCCTGTAGCTGCAGAAGACCCCACTGTTTCAGTCATCTGGAAGGGCCTTTGCATTTGCCTTCTCCACTATAAAAATCACACACACAAATAACAGAGAAAAGAGTTTATTATTTAATGAAATTCTAGAAAATATATCAAGGTTGAACAAGAAAAAAGCAGAATAACATCTAATGCCCAGTGCCCATTTAGCACCTCTGGAGATATTTTCTGACTAACCAAGATAATCAAACCCCTGGTGTACCAGAATTTGTTCAAAGGATAAATATTTCTGAATTGTAAAACCGCTGCAGAAAAGACACGGCCTTGTAAATGTCAGTAAAAGTCAACCCATTCTCTGAGGGAGAGAATGAACCTTGTAACAGGCTATACCATGTAACTTAAGGCAGTATTTTCATTTCTGCTTTCCAGACTTTAAAAAAACAAAACGATTAAATGGTATGTCAAGGGGGTCTGATGAAAGTAAAATGCCAAAGAATGCTAGTTATATAGGCCTGAATTTTGACAGTCTTAAACAAAAGACTGAAAGGAAAGTTCTAACTTTTCTTCAATAACTTGTGTCTAATTTGCTACTGTATTAAGATCTGGAGAGATCAGTATACCAAGGGTTTTTAAAAAATGTAAATTGCTTATATGGCTTTCCATGCTAAACTTTGTGCTACAAAACTTCATCAACATTGATTACCATTGTTCTACAGCTTCATAGATCATTAAACAATTCACAAACCTTCTGCGTACGGTACGACTATCAATGCTCTGTCAACGAATACAGTATTTGTCAGATGCTGTGCCACAACTGCCGAGTCAGCTTCTTCGAATTTTACAAAACACACACGTGAAGAAATGGGCAAAGGGGAGTCACTGGAAGGGGGAAAAGAACAACGAGAACATCAGATAGCAGTTCTAAAAAGTCAGAAATTATTTGAGACATAAAATATGAACAGATATGGCACTCTAGATTTAAATTACTCTTTACAGTAATTAAATCATGAGTAGTTACAACAGACAAGGTGCGGCTATTACAGTGATGCCTTGAATTACAAATGGTTTGAATTACGAAAAATTTGAATTACAAAGGAAAGTGCCAGGCTGTCAAAATCACCGGGCTGTTGGGCGTGCTGACAGCCAGGTTATTGTGATAGTTCCGCAGCCACTGTGCTTTTTCCTTCCTAATTCAAATTTTTCAAATTCACTATGCTTTCTCTTCAATGCACCCAGAAAACAGGTGGGTGGTGGGGATCTGAAGGCATGGACCCCTGTCCCGCCTGCTTTTGGAGGTGCACTGAAGGAAAAAGCACTGCTTCCCCCACCCCTCAGACAGCAAAAGCCCTTTCCCATCTTTGGGAAAGGGCTTTTGCTGGCAACCTTGATCCAGGAGGGGGGTTAGCGGGTGAGCAGTGGAGTCACCTGTCAACCACTAATCCCTCTGCTGAGTCGAGGCATCCAGGAGCCAGCAGCCTCGACCCAGCAAGATTTTTTTGAAATACCTGCACGCGTGGCACGCGTGCTGTGGGTGCAAGTCTATCGAAAAACCATGCTGGGTCAGGCCAGCTGCTGCCCACCGTTGCCACAGCTGGGAGGCGGTGGTGACGCGGGGCTGCGGCTTTACTCCTGCCACCCAGTAAATTTGCATGAAGCAGATCCTTGCTGCTCACTAGCATGTGCCATGCAAAGAGCCGGCTGTGCATGCGCATGATCATTTTTAAAACACCCCCCCCCACACACACACAGCCTGCTCTTTGAATGGCATGCCCAGGTGTTTTCAAAGCAAATCCTTGCAGCAAGACCATACATGCCATGCAAAAAGCACCCTGGCTTGGAGCTGCCAAAATCAAGTGCCGACAGCCAGATGATTTTGACAGCTCCGCTGCTGGTTGATTGAGGGATTTCCCCCCAAACTCAACAATGGGGGGAAGCTCTTCCCCTGCTTTGGTGGGTCGGGGCAGGCTTTCCAGAGGAATGCACTGAAAACCAACCAATCTGTCCCCCGCCCGCCCTTTTGCCTTTCCCTCCAACCTCCAGAATGGATTAATTGATTTTCAATGCATTCCTATGGGAATCCGTTACAAAAACTTTTTAACTACAAAAAGTTTCAATTGCGAAAAATCTGTTGAAATGGATAAATTTCATAATTCAGAGCATCACTGTACCAATTTATTCTAGCAGCTAGGACTTGATGAGCGCAAATACCTGGAACTTAATTTCATGAGGTTATCTATAACAGCGCACCTTAAAAAGAAGATCTTTGGGGAAGCTATTTAAAAAAAACCAATACAATTATAGTTCATACTTCATTCAAGTTTAAAAGGATGCCTATGAGGAAGAGACATCTAGTGGTAATGGTGAGGGACTTCCTCTTTACTGTCTAATACAGTGATGGGTGGATTCCAAAAATGGTGATTGAGGATCTTCTACAGTATTTCAGGTTTCATTGTATTTCAAATAGAATTTGTCACCCATTCCTGCCAAAGCCAAGGCTAATCTACAAGGATTTTTTTTTTACTATACAGAGGTTCTTGGGGGCCAGTGAAACCTGACCTATTTTGGGGGGACTTTAAAAACACACTGCTGCAAAAAAAGCATTCAGTAAGACAAACCAGGAAATATTGTTAAATTTTAAAGTATAGGTTCACCATTCTGGCTTATTCCTAGGAAACATGGTGATGTATGCTTTGAAAACCTAGAACCTGTCTGTTAATGTGTTCACTGTCACAGAGATTTTTATGCTGCATCTCAAATATTTTCTTTTAAATCTGAACATAAGTTTGTAGTGCTTTCATGACTTTAACTACTTATAGCTATTTTTTCATATTTAATGTATAATGCTTTTTAGGCATTCTTATTAAATTTTATAAAAAATACAAACTATATATAAAAAAAGATGGAAATAAAACTAAACAACAGTGCTCCCCTCCACCTATTGTCCCTTATTATCCTCCCTTCCAAAACTGAATTTATTGTTGCACTGGAACTTTACCTTTATTTATTACAAACACATATTTAATAAATCTATCCCATATCATAAAAATATCTTTTTAACTCTTCTTTCTTAATCTTTAAATTACATGTCAATTTGCCATTTAAGGCATTATTCCAAACTCCATTATACCATTCATTCATACATAGTTCATAATTCCCTCTCTGATTCCTAGCTATAATTAGTCTAGCCGCTGTCAAAAGATCAGTGAATAACTCTCTAGTTTTAAAGTCATAATCCATCATAACAAATATTGCAATTTCACTGGTGTCAAATTCCATCATAAAGCTATTTTTAAAATATCTTTTATTCTTACTGACTTAATATATAATATTTAAATCACATAAGTAGGGAAGGCCTTTGCCTAGTTACTCAGAAATAATGTGTTTATCTAACAATGTTCCCTATTAAGTATATTCAGAGATGTGTTTTTAACTGGAATACAGTACTTCCAAACAAACATTTAAGTTGATTACCGTGTAATGCTCAAGTCTCTGCATTTCAGATTAAATCAAGGCACATTTCAAAACTGCTGCTTACCAAACATAACTGAAACCACACTAAACAGGACTGTAACAAATTTATAGCACTGGATTTCCCCCCCTCCAGAAATCCCCCCACCCCCACCCTACTGGCAAGCTCATATTTTCTGCAGACTTCAAAATTTCATCTATTACATTTTCAAGTTGGAAAAATATAGTAAATTGTGGGCGCAAAGGTTTGTACGGTGTATAGAAACAGTTTGAACAAGACCTTTGGGTAGTGGGCGGCATACAAGCTAAATAAATAAATAAATAAATAAATAAATAGCTAGCTAGCTAGCTCAAGGAAGGGCAGCAACATTCTGGTGGAAGTGCTAGTGGATAATTTCTTTGTTTAGACTAATTCTGGCCTGAATTCTGGGCAAACAACGGAATTTCCCAGCAGTTTCACAAGATGTGCTGCTGAGCAGCCCAGTGCAACCTGCGGACATCTTAGAGAGCATGCGGTTCGGTTACACCCTGTCCAAAGAACCACCTGCCCGCTTCCGAATTTCTGTGGAAGATATGGGGCAGTCTTGATTGAGGGCTCTTCAGATACGATCACCGCGGGCATAACTACAGAGTCAGGGGGAAACGCAGGCAAACTCGGCCTGCTACTTGCACGTTCCTGTTTGGGGGGCCCTGAAACAAGCTGGCACGCGATCCTCCGGCCAGTTTATTTATTTATTTTTATATTTATATGCCGCCAGATTTTCCCAGACGGGAACTCAGGGCGGGTTAACAAGAAAAGCTTACTGGCTTTTCTCTCCACAAGCAAGGGTTTGTAATTCCTTTCCTAAATCCCAGCTTGCAGAGGACGGTGTGTGTGTGTGCGGGGGGGGGGGGTGTTCAGTCGGGGGCCACGGCGCCTCTTCCTGGTTGTTTTCGCCACGTAGCCCCGCCGGAGACGGACCCTCCGGAGGCGCTGCGACAAACGGGCCTAACCGAAGAGGGAGGGGAGCCTCACACGCCCTCCCCCCCCCAGCTCCGGAGGGCCACAAGGGAACAAAAGGCCCGGCCCGCCAGAGGGGCTCCCCAGGTCGCGAAGGCACCGAGGCTGTCGCCAACTTCCTCCCACCACACCGTCCCTCAGAAGCCCCCCACCCCTCAACGGGGGGGGGGGGAGAGACGGCGGGCCCCAAACCCCGAGTGGGCCGCCTCGGGAAAGCGGGGGGGGGAGGGTGTCGGCCGGCATTCCGGGGGGGGCGTCAGGAAGGAGCGGCCCAGCGAGGAAGGGCGTCTCTCGCCGCCTCGCCCGTGCCGAGCACGAGCGCGTGCGGCTCCTCGGCCTACCGCTAGGCCGCCTCGAGGCCTCGACAAAGCGCGCGAGGGAGGGAGGGA
>JAHTLZ010002295.1:0-17933 GCA_023846285.1 Phrynocephalus versicolor
TACGAGAAAGGAGGGGTGGTTTTGTTTTGCTGCACCTTTTTATGTTCCTGTTTTGCCACCAGCACAACTCAATGAGCAGCATGTGTCAACTTTGCTTATTGCCCAAGGGAGGGACACACACAGGCCCGTCTCTTTCCATCAGACTTTGCTCAGCAGTGGCTAAAGGACAAAACTCGGTTCCCGAAACACTGGTTCTTTTTCTGTTCCTAGAAAAATGGACTCCTTGCCAAATTATAGCTTTGAACTCATTTTGCTCTTTCCCTCCTGCCTTCCCTTCCTATCTCCACAAACCTCCCTCCTCGCTACCACGGCCAAGGTCACTGGTTCGTCTTTCGCAGTCAAACAAGCGACAGGGCCAAAAATAACAATTTTAGAAGACTCTGTTCTTGGTACTCAGGTGACACACAAGGCAGAAATGTTTGCTATCTGGGCTATACATTAACCTGTTTAGCCAGGGTGTCTGCTTGGCAGAAGATATAAGTAAGGAGGCAGCGGTTTAGTCCAAGAGAATCCTATTCATCTATGCACTGCTAAGACCTGCCATTCTGGATCAGCAGTTGGTCTTGCAGGCCACTCAGGGGACCTAACAGTGGCATTACCGTGACTCCTCCTTCTTATTCTCACAGAAGAACAGTTTTACCATTAGGCAAAGTGAGTCTGTGGACCCAGGCAGCCGATTCTGATGTGTTATGAAAGGACAGCAGGACATTGTTAGTTATCTAATTTCCTCTTATTTTATGTTTATCATCAGGAAAAGGACAGGTATTTCTTCTTCTACTTAGTGTCTGTCCCACTTGGTGTTGGGGTCCACTCCTCCTCCACTTTGCACTGTTATAGGCTTAGTCTGGATCAGTGGTTGTCGACCTGTGGGTTCCCAGATGTTCCTGAACTGCAACTCCCAGAAATCCCTTCCAGCACAGCAAGTGGTGGAGGCTTCTGGGAGTTGCAGTCCAGGAATATCTGGGGACCCCCAGGTTGAGAACCACTAGTCTGGATGAACCCGGGACAACTTCATGTCAACCTCAAGGGTGTTCATCCAGCACCCTTTTGGTCATACTCTTCATAAGGATTTGGTGACCTCCAGGGCGAGACCCTTTTTGGCCAGAGTTTCCTCGTTGCCACACAAAACATGTCCATACCAATGCAGTCAGGTTTCACGCTTGTCAGCAATTGGTGCAATTCCATATTTTGATCAAGATGTCATCATTGTGCACACAATCATTTCGTGTGAGGCCAGAGATCCATTGTAGCATCTTTGTCTCCATGACACCAAGGTGGTCCTTGACATCTTTAGTTGCCAGCCAGCATTCTACACCATAAAGTGCAACAGGTCATAGGACAGTGGAATAGATTTTTGATTTTAAACAATCACTGATCTTTTGTTGCACATGACACTTGATGTTATATACCATTTTTGCCACGCACCATTGATCCTTGATGTGACTTCACCATTCAGATTCCTGTCAGCTGCAATTGTAGAACCGAGGTATTGGGATTGTAGAACCGAGGTTTCTGAACTCAGTTCTGCGATTGTAGAACCGAGGTATTTGAACTCAGTTCTTGGTAAGACAGGTACACTTGTAAAATAGTCAGCCTCATGTACAAAAAAATGATGTACTCTGATTTGAAGAGGGGGACAGACCACCTATTTTCTATCCTGCTTCAGGCAGGAAAATGTCTTGGGACGGCGTGTTCTTACTAGTTAGCCACTCTGATACCTAGCATCCAGAGTTGGACTCCATTTGGACATCAAGTACAGTATATGCTTCTGCTTATAATGTCTATAGACTTAAATTTCATTGAATTTATGTCTCCAGCTTCTACACCTATGGTGGTGGGGCAGTAAAAAAATCCCTCGCAAAATCTCCTTCAGTCTTTCTGGGGAGAAAGGCTGGATAAAAATATTTTAAATAGATAAAATAATAAATAAATAAAAGTAGTCCTCTATGGACTGTTTTGCCTGTACTGTAATACCCCAGAAACAAAATTAATAAACCTATTCTGCATCCCATGTACAGTATTTGATTAAAACTGTGCATGGATCCTCCAATCTGATTTGGATGCCAGTTTCAGGTTTGGGAATGTGTCTTGATTTGATCCAGAGCAATTTGTGAACCAGGTGATCTACTCATTTTTACTGCAAAACCAAAGTAACTTGTTTTCTTCTTCTTTTTCTCCCACATGAAATTTGGTAACATAAATAAACCATAAAGAGGGGTACAATTGATAGAGTGATTGTCTGAGGACTCCCTGCACAGCTACAGAAACTCACTTGTGTGTTGATTATACTGGTAAAATAACCCTTCAAATACAGTATTTCATTTGAAAGCCCTATTAGAGTCACTCCAGGTTGGTTCTCATTTTGTGACATAGAACAAACCACGCAATGAAGGGAAGAAACCAGCCAGATTTCAGATTGCTAGCTTCAAAGGGTTGCGTGCATTAAAAAAAATAATTTTGCTTTTTAATCTTTTCATTAGAAACTTAGAAAAGAAAAATACTGAACTGCTGCTCTATCTGATTCTATTTGGGCTACGGACAAAATGTATTTGTAAATTCACTTGACTTCACCTGAGAACTGAATTTGGCTATTCGGCTTCAATCTAGACTTTATGCAAATCAGTCTGAATTGAACCAATTTGGTTTAAGAATTGTATGAACCCCAAACAATCCACAGCATTTATATATTCTTGTGAAAAGGAAAATTACGCTAGATGTCAAAATAGGTGCAATGATTTAGATTAGGCAGCAGCAATGTAAAAGTTCTTGGGTCCATTGAGGAATAGAGATAGAAAGAATAGTCTCATAATTCTCATTTTCATTCTTGTCTGTGAAGATTCTCAGTCATTCTTATTCTCATTAATTTAATCTGTCTTGACATTATATACTTTTCACAAGATTCCTCCCCTCAAGTTGAGAGTGACACAATAAGCACTGCCATATATCATGTGGTCCTTGTAATTTGTAGAAAATGTTTCTAATATCCTTTCTCTTTTAGAAGAATAGAGAACACCCACACAGAAGAACTGGCTGACTGCCCAGAAAGTTGCAAAGCAACTCATTTAGCACTTCAAATTATTGCATGAAGCATTCAACCTAGTTTTGGACAATTTGTGCAATTTGCACAATTGCACGATTTTGTGCAAGATAGTCAGTCAACTTTTGACAGAAAGACTGTCAACTTTTATGCAAAGCATTGTTGCCAATGCAAGAACCAAGAAAACCACGCACCATTCTCACTAGGGAGCAGAGGAATATCGTAGTTTCTCCTGCCTCTGAAACAAGTAGGTAAGTGCTTACGAGTTTCTCTCCTTAACAGCCAATTCAAAAAGTGTTGTGAATGGGGGGGGGGCAAATGGACCAAGGGGACTTACCAGCCAGGACAGCCCACCATGTCCTTTTCAAAGTTTTGGCCTCCACCTAAGGAGGGATTTACATAGATTACATTGTTTTGTGATTTAGGATAAACATGTTATCCGACTTGCAACTAGCTTTCCTCAGACTGACGAAGCTGTTTGGATGAGCAGCGAAACGTTTCAATCTCTCAAGAAAAGAGGTCCCATTGCCATGACTCAACCTCCAGATAAATTCATCTGGATGACTGACAATCTTCACAGATATAAACATGTTAGTCGTGCCACAAGAACAAATATGGCAACCTCTACTGACCACTGTCTTATACCAAAACCAAAACTGAATAAAACGGAATATGGATTGGACTGTTTGATAGTTTAAGAATGTTTAATTTGTTGTGTTACTCTATTATATGTATAACGAGTTATATCAAGCGGCATGTATTATTTTAAGTGGAGTATCAATTTAAAAATGGGAAAAAAATAAAAATAAAAATAAACATTTCTCCCTCCAGGGCACAAACGGCCACTCACGTGAGTTAAAACTACAACAATCAATAATTCAAAATGCCATAAAAAGCCCTGTTAAGAAAGAATTAATCATAAATCAATACTAAAATCACAAATTAAAATGACTTATTTTCTATATAGACATGAACACATTTGAGAGTACAGTACAGTGGACCCTCGTATAACAAACAGCTTGTATAACATAAAATTTGTACAACATAAAAATTCTGGAAATTTGCTTAACATAATCGCTATGGGGAGAATCCATACAACATAAAAACAGGATCACTCCGTTTTCAATGCATTCCTATGGGAATTTGTATAAAGGAAAATTTGCTTAACATAATTTCATTTGGAACGAATTAATTCCTTTATACAAGGTACCACTGTACATTGAAGAGGTATGGGAGAATGTAACAAAGTGGGTAATCATTAAGGCATAAAGACGGTGCCCTGCTTTACTTATTTTTATACTATTAATTTGTATGGCACCAACATTTGTAGCATTTGTTGGACAATATAAGCAATATTTCCTTGTCTTCCATAATTTACTGTCTACCTGATATATGGTGCAGCAAGTTAGTTATTGAATGATTTATGTAATTATCATGTAAATTATGTAATCCTGAAATCCTTACCCCTAAAAATAAGGAAACACATGTTGGCAGAAGGTGTCACAAAATGGCAGTGATCTGAAATGTATGTAAGGTCACTCTCACACTCAAAATATGTTGCTAGAAGTGGGGACAAGGCTAAAACATTTCCCCCTTAATTCACGCCATTCCATTGTAAGGGCGCCTTTGACTTAAAGGAATATTCAGCCAGTCAGCCACCCATTCTCCATTCTGAAACAGAAAGATCCCCAGGACTATGTTGCACATTTCTCCCCCCACCCACCCCAAACGAAGCAGATAAAAGTCCACATACTGTACATCTGGTTTCAAGTGAAGCAAGCAAGCAAGAGGCAGCATTGGTAGTCAGAGTAACTATCAATGTAGTCACGGTAACCATCAAGGAAGCATGCATTTTAAAAAGGGGTCATTTATTTAAATCAGTATATGGTATTCAGCTGTACCTCATGGCACTACATCCTGGTTGTCACTAACACCTAAGATTTCCTGGCCAAAAAAACTATTCTTTCCCATATCATACTTGCAAACATAACAGGATGGAGCTATTTTTAAAAAAGTGACATGGTGTATACGGCATGGTCATCTTGGGAAACAAAGGAAACAGGCTTTATTATGAAAGCTTTGCCTAACACAGTGCTTCTACAGGCCAACTACTTAGCTCGCTATGCTCAGCTACACTGTACATGCTTCAGAGATTGCTGGAAGAAGACTAAGAAGGAAAGGAAGTGAAGTCATCCATGAGAGCATTAGTCTGCTTCTTCATCAGAGAACCGGATATACATCAGCCAAATAAGAAAGGTGTTTCTCATTGTATCTGGTTCCTACACTACTGCCCCCTAAAGGCTCTTTTGGCTTATTAGACAAAATACGGCCCCATCCTCCTTGACCTCCAATATTTCAAAGTCTTCTGCTGCTGACCCCTTTGGCTCTTTGATCCCTCAGCTCAAGTCCCCAGGTTTTTCCTTTCTGTTCCTAGATAACACACATAGTTCCTAGATGACACACCAAATATCTAAAGTATACAAAGTACTTTCAGAGGTCTGGGCCTCCCCTGATTAACTTAAGTAGCTAGCTGACTGATACAGAGAGAAATAACCTTGCAGATGTATGGGGATTAAAGCTACCTAGGAATTTAAGGGCAGATACCAACACTTTGAATGGTGTGAGAAAGCAAACAGTCAACCGATACAACATTGTCAGTGCAACCTGATCCACCTAACAACTACAGTTCTTGCCACCAGTTAGTTGTTTTTTTCTTCAAAGGCAGTCCCAGCTATAACTCATTAAACCAGTTCACTTTGAGAGGGATCTGGAAGTTGAGTCATGGCAGATGGACTTCTTCTTCTGGAGAGACAGACATGTTGCACTGCTCGTCCAAACAGATTCATCAGTCTGAAGAAAGTGAGTTGTGAGTCCTCCATCTTATAGTCCACTTTGACCTCTTGTCACCCTGGTCTAAAATAGGCTCATAAGATGAACAATGCCCTGAACTGGACTCTGGGATGAATGAAAATAGAGCCTGCCCCTCATCTATATGACAGCCCTTCAAATATTTGAAAAGTGCTATCACATCACTCCTCAGTCGTCTTTCCTCTAGGCTAAACATGTCCAGTTCGGTCAGTCTTTCCTCCTATGGCTTGGTCTCCAGCTCCTGATCATCCTTGTCGCCTTCCTCTGAACTTGTTTCAGTTTGTCAGCATCTTTCTTGAAGTGTGGTGTCCAGAACAGGACACAGTACTCAAGGTGAGGCCTAACCAATGTTGAAATAGAGGGGGATAAGTACCTCAAGGGGTTTGGAAATTAGATTTCTGTTAATGCAGCCTAAAATGGCACTTGCCTTTTTTGTGGCCACATCACACTGTTGGCTCATATTCAGCTGATGGTTTACAAGAATTCTAAGCTCCTTCCCACTTGTAGTGTTGTTGAGCCAGGTGTCCCCCATCTTGTAACTGTGCATTTGGTTTCTTCTTCCTAGGTGCAGTATTTTACACATCCCTGCTAAAATTCATTTTGTTGGTTTCAACCCAGTGCTCTAGCCCAATGATGGCGAACCTATGGCACGGGTGCCAAGGGTAGCACTCGGAGCCCTTTCTGTGGGCACCCAACATCGCCCCTTCACAGCCACCTGTATTCAGGTTAAATTGCTGTATTGGCACTTTGCAAAAAATTAGTGGGTTTTGAATTGCAGTTTGGGCACTCAGTCTCTAAAAGGTTCGCCATGACTACTCTAGCCTATCAAGACTCACCAAGGGTGATTCCACACCAGGATCTTATTGTGTCTCACTTGAAACACATTTTCTTTCATACAGAAAAAAAAGGGGGATGAGGTGCGTGGCCATCACAAAACACAAATGCAAAACTAGGCTACAGGGGATACCTTTATAGGCCACTAATAAACATCACTGCAAGCTTTCGATTGCAATACACTCTTCTTCAAAGCATGTCCCAAAAGTCCAAACATAGCAAAAGATGTGTTTTGCCAAGAGGTCATTCTTAAAATTCTTGGCTAGATGATCTTCTCCAGGCAAACAGTCTTCTCAGAGGCAGGAAGTGAGAGGGCAGCTGTAAAAGCTGCTTAAGCATTAGGTTTCACACACACACACACTGCTCTTCAGACAAAGGAACATGGGTCATACACACACACCCCACTCACTCACTCACTCACTTAATTGTTTCAGACAGTGTTATCTTCTGTTAGCAACTTTTTTTCCAGTGCTGTTTCTGCTTCCCTGCTCCACACTCAGATTCACACCCCACTCAGGACAGATGAGCAGAATAACTGCTCAATCCCTTTCAAGTAACAGTGTTAAGATCCATGTGAGAGATCAAGGGGTACCAACAAGATCTTACTCCCCTTGTCTCTCTCCTGACAAAATTAACCTTATTATTTATTTATTTATTTATTTATTTATTTATTTATTTATTTATTTATTTATTTATTTGCTGCCTTGAAGCCCTAGGCATATCCAATCTCGCCTGATCTTGGAAGCTAAGCAGGGTCGGCCCTGGTTAGTACTTGAATGGGAAACCACCAGGGAATACCAGGTACTGTAGGCGCCTGGAGTAGAAACTGGCAAACCACTCCAGTATTCCTGCCAAGAAAACTCCATGGACATGGGGTCATGAAGAGTCAACCATGATTGTAGTAACACAACAACAACAACAACAACAACAAATTTATTTGTTTGTTTTAAACAATATGCCACCTCACTACCCAAAGCACTATTCTGTGTGGTCTGCAACCTAATTCAATTGTGGCAAAATGAAGTGCAATCAAGGGAATAAAGAAATCACATAAATTAGCACAAGAGGTGCAACATAAAACAAGAGTTGAAACTCTATTTAGATTTGCATAGCAGGGCAACTAAACCTGTTTCAGTATCAAAGCTCTCGTGCCTCTTTCCATTCTGTCCTCCAGCCATCCAATCACAGAACTTGATGGTCCTTTTAAGACTCCTGCCCAGATCATTTCGACATAGGACAATCATCACTACTGGCTATTAGTGTCTTCTTTACAATATGCAAGAATCCCAGCAACTCTACCACCCTGAAGCTAGATCAGAGTTGGCCCATGTCAGGTAAGAGTATGCTGAGAGTTGTCGTTTCTCCAAAAAGGACTTTTCCGAGCTCTGAACTCCACTTGTTCAGGGCTTTGTTTTCAAAGTACAGTGGTACCTTGTATAAAGGAATTAATTCATTCCAAATGAAATTATGTTAAGCAAATTTTCATTTATACAAATTTCCCATAGGAATGCATTGAAAACAGAGTATTCCCTAATCGCAACCATGTTTATGTTGTACGGATTCGCCCCATAGGCGATTCTGTTAAGCAAATTTCCCCTATCCCCGGAATTTTTTGTGTTGTACAGATTTTATGTTATACAAACCATTTGTTATACGAGGGTCCACTGTAGTTGGAAAGTTCATGGGCATTCCAAAAAAGTGCCACCAGCTTCAACGTCACACATGTAACAGCACATAGAATCACATGGCCCCCCACAAGTTATGGGAAAGTTATTTCTGTCCAGTAAAGAAGAAACCCCTTACTCAGGCTTCCATCTCAAAAAGGATGTTCTTTTGATGCCCCAGCTGTTTCCCAGATGTCTCATCCCCTTAACTTGCACTGGAGACAGGAAAAATCCACTTCCTGTTGCAACTTCCAGCGTAGCATCCTTTGGGATGTCAGGCTTCTAAACAAAACAAAAGGACCAGGATGATACTAAAGGCTGGGGTGGTGTGGGGGTGGGGTGGGGAAAAAGAGACAGATCCTGCCGCCTTTAAAACAAGTAGTAGTGGGATACGTGTATGAATCTGGTAGGGAAAAAGAAAGGGGATTCACAAACCAAAAGCAAATCAGCCGAGCGCCCTGTTTGCAATGTCTAAGGCTGAACATAATGAGCCCAGGTTTTTGAAATCAAGCTTAGGTTTACATAAAGCAATTATGTACCAAGACAACCCCAGTTCATCTGAAAGTTGAGCCATGGCAACTGAATTTCTTTTTTAAAAAAATACAAAATACAAATTACAAAAAATACAAACATCATCAACAGTGCACCCGTTCACCAACAGGACCACTCTTCTTATTTACATTCATTATCCTCCCCTCCAGAACAAAACTGATTGTTGCACGGAAGCCTTACCCTTATCTCTTACAAGCACATATTCAATAAATCTACCCCAAATATCATTAAAAATGTCTCTTTTTAACTCTCCTTTTTAATCTTTAAAGTATATGTCAATTTATCATTTCAAGCAATATTCCATATTTCATTGTACCATTCCTCTAAGTGTAGTTCATGTTTAGATTTCGAATTTGTAGCTATTATTAATCTAGTCGCAGTCAATAAATTTGTAATCAACACTTTAGTTTTAAAAGGCAACTGAATTTCTTTTCTTGGAGATCAAAACATTTCACTACTCATCCAAGCAGCTTTGTCAGTAATGGATGAGTAGCGAAATGTTTCGATGTCTCAAGAAAAGCCCAGTTGCCCTGACTCAACTTCCAGATAACTTCACCTGGATGACTGAGAATCTTCACAGACAACCCCAGTTCATGCATATTTTTCCATCTGCCATTAAGAACAAGAAGGATAAGGGAACTGAGCATAGGACCCCATCCCTATCACAACCATTGAAAGTTTACTTTTTGGATGGCAAAGCCCAGAATTCCCAATCAAGCATAGGCACCAGCCATGCTGGCTGGAAGATTATGGAAGTTGTAGTCCAAAAAGTAACTTTCCTAACTCTTGAACCCAGCTACTAGGAATTATAGTCAGGATTTTTAAGGCTTCTGAGGTCATGAGATCACACACGCTTTCAAGACTATCAATGGCTAGAAGTGAGGCAGGCAAACATGCTTTCTATGTGTTTTGGACTACTGTACACTACAGTAAGCCTGAACTGTAATCAATAATCAGGAATTCTGGGAGGTATAGTCTGAGATATCTTGAGGGTACCAATGTTGCCTGCATGAAAGTGATATTCTGCAATTATTTTATTAAAGTACTCCCATGCACTTTTCCAGTTATAAGAGCTGGGTATTTATGGAAGATGATGAGTTAATCCAGATTGTCCTTTTTTTCAAGAAGTAAAAGGAGTAAACTAATGAATTCAGAGAAAACCTTTGTGGCTAAAGAAGATATTTAGGAATGTGATACCATCTGCGCTATAGACCCAAATTGAACCACTTTTGGTATGGCATACTGTAAGTTATTCGGCAGGTGGGAAGAGTTGAATCCGGGCCACAATAATCATCGTATTGTTCTCCATACACAGTGACCTATTAAAACCAGTGGTGGATATATTTATGGTGGTTGCATGCCATTAATTCACCTCTGACTTCTGAGAGAACTGTGAATTAATTATCTCCAAAATGTCTTGTCCTCAACTACTCTGGTCAGCTCTTGCAAACTCAAAGCTGTGCCTTCCTTGTTGTAGTCAACCCATCCATATTTTGTCTTGTTTTTCTCCTGCTGGCTTCATGTTTTTCTCAGCATTGTCTTTTCCAGTGAATCCTGCCTTCTTGCGATGAGCCCAAAGTAGGACACTGTTGCATAATGTGTTCCTCCAGATATAGTTAGGCTTGATTTGCTCCAGGACCCACTTGTTTGTCTCTCTAGCATTCCACGATATCCACAAGGCATTCCTCCAAGACCATATTTCAAATTAATCAGTTTTCTTCCTGTCAGCCTTCTTCACTGTCCAGTTTTTGCACCCATACATAGTGATCAGGAATACAAGAGTTTGGATTACCTCCGTCTTGGTCTCTGGTGACACATCTCTCTACACTTGATTAGCCTTTCTAATTCATTCATTGCTACACTTCCCAATCTCAGTCATCTTCTAACATCTTGGCAGTAGTCTCCATTTTGGATTGATGATTAAACTGAGATACTGTATACAAAATCTTTAATCTTAGAATGACAGAGCTGGAAGAGACCCTGTGGATCACTAGGTCTAGTCCCTGTCAAGGACACCCGGGGGAATCATCCTCCCAGTCTCTGGTTCTGTGGACAGATGCCGAACCCACTGAGCTGTCCAACTATTTCAATTTTTTTCAGTGTCAACATAAATATTGTGGCCTTCGTTCTCAGTCACGCTCATTGTCTTCTTAACGGTCAGCTGCAGTCCTCCTTTGGCACTTGCTACTTTCACTTTCATCTGAAGTCATTTCAAATCATTACTGATTTCTGCTAGTAAGATGGTGTCATCTTTGTATCGTAAATCATTAATGTTTCTTCCATCCAGTTTCACTCCTTCTCAATCTAGTCCAGCTTTCCGTATGCTAGGGAGATCCCTACTATACAGAAAGCTGGACTAGGATGAGAAGGAGTGAAAATTGATGGAAGCAGCATTAATAAAATACATTAGTAAAATACACCCTTTGCATGTAGGAAACCATTCTGTCTCTTCATTTTCTATCCCAACAGTATCTTCTGTTCTCAGTTATTGAGATCATTGTGTCTTCAGAAATGCCTAAGTGAAATATTTGGGAACTGTTCATTTTTAAATGCCTGGGTATGTCAAATGGGAATGTAAAAGCCTAACTAGGCACCTGAAGTAATTCTGCCTGTTTCTCAATAGCCTCCTACATTTTAAATCAAAGTTTGATAAGATTCTTTCAGTCATATTTTTCCCCTTCCCACCTATGTGATGATAGCAATTCCTTCAATATAACTGTTATTATTTTGCAATTTCAAGTCCTTTCTGGAAAGGCAGGGAACTTCTACCGATGTTTCTTATAATACATTCTCGGTGTACAAACCAAGACATGCGAAAGGCTTGGGAACATTGTTTTTTAACTATAATTCCCAGAATACCTCAACAAAAATGCTCTTTGTGGATTGCAGTAAAAAAAACAAAGATTGTTATGTCAAGGTGTGGGCAGAACAAAGCCCACAGGAATTGCATTCCCAAGTAAGTCACGGTGTAAAGGACCCAGTCTCACCGTCTCTCAATATTCCTAATCACAAGGAAGTCACCACCTATGGAACAGTGGCTTGTGCTACATCAGACTATTGCTCCATTTGCCAGCCAATGCATAGCCTGTCTGCATAACCTGGCAGCATCTGTCTCAAGTCTCAAGCCAGGCCAGCATCTTTTCTTGCCTCGCCTGGAGACAACAGAGAAGTAAACCTAAGATTTTGTGAGGCCAATGTTCTGCCACGGAGCTCTATCATTCTTCCCAGCAAAGGTTCCCCAGAAGATGCATCTTCCACATAACACCCCTCCACTTGTTTGAAGATGGCTAGGAACTGACAAACCACTCCAGTATTCCTGCCAAGAAAACTCCATGGGCATGGAGTCACGAAGAGTCGGTCACAACTGTAACGACACAACACACACACACATCATATCATCACTCAGTCTTCTCCTCTCTCGACTAACCTGCTCTCTCAACCATTCTTCATAGGGCCTGATTCCTGGGCCTTTTACCATTCTGATTACCCTCCTCTGCACATGTTCCAGTTTGTCAATATCCCTTTCAAACTGTAATGCACAGAACTGTACACACTACATTCCAGGTGAACTCTGACCAAAGCAGAGTAGAGTGGTGCTATTGCTTCCATTGTTTTAGACACTATACTTCTGCTTATGCAGCTGAATATTGCTTTCTTTTGCTCTTACATTGCACTGTTGACTCATGTTTATCTTATGGTCTACCAAGATCTCATAGTCCTTTGCACATGTAGTATTGGCAAGCAACCTGCTACATAACTTACATTTGTGCAACTAGTTTTTCCTGTCTCAACATATGAAGTCTATATTGAGCCCCTGCTGAAGCTTGTTTTGTTTTCTTTAGACCAGTTCTCCAAGACAAGACAGTACAAACTTGATGCTATTGTCATGCCTGATACACTGAATTTGTATCACATTCAAAACCTACTCAAGAGCCCCACATTGTAGGCCAGTTTACCAGCACAGCTGTGCCTTATACAATGGACCCTCACATGGGACCAGAGTAGCCGCATCAAGACCATGGAAATATGGTTATATATTCTCAGTAACCTCCTAATCAAGGTTTGATAAAATCCCCTCAGTCATCTTTTTTTCCTTCCCACCTGTATGATAAGAGGAATTCCTTAAGTATAATGCTTATTATTTTACAATTTCAAAAGTGTGTGTGTGTGTAAAATTTATTTCTCACCTTAATACGTCATATTTCCTCCAATGAGTATCCTCCTGCCTACTTGATTTTTACAACCACCACCCTGTGAGGTATATCCGACTGTGAGCCCGTGAAAGGCCCAAGGTCTGAGTGAGTCTGAAAGGTCCCCATGCTGAATTCCGTGACTCATCTGGAAACAGAATCTGGGTCACACAAGTCATGGTCCAAGTCTCTGAGATTTTCATGGGTCTTTTTTTTTTTTACTGGGTCAGTGAACAACTGTGAATTCATATTATTGAAAGCAGTCAAGTGGAAAGGAGACGAGGGCTTCTCTGTTTGCAATAGTCATGTTGAAGAAGGGATTTCAGCAGCAGAGATGTCTTCGGCTTGATATGGTCTGTTGGACCAGGGAAGATTCCTAATGTTTAAAGGCATAGGACCCCCATTTGCTCATTCAACTGATCCCTCTAACACTGCTTTCCCCAAACCTGGCATCCTTTAGGGCCAGAACTCATTTCTTCCTCCAGCCACACTGGGATTACGGGCACCAGACCCCTGTGTAGTTCAAAATCTTTGTAGAACTCCCATGCCCCCGAAGCATAAACACACACACACACACACACACACACACACATGCACATACAGACCTCCCCTGACCCACATCAGCCTCTTGGCATGCCCCAGCAACCTCCACAGCTGCAACACCAGGAAAGGGGGCCATATGGGCCACCAGCATCAGATCAGAACTGTCACATCATCACCAACAGGGGCCTCAGTCAATCCAAGGTCGACCATTCTCAGGCCACTTTCTGAAGACAAATAGCAGCACAGTACTTTATTCGATGGATATTTATGTATTGAATATTCATTCATTCATTCATCCATCCATCCATTGAAATGTTTGTTTATTTGTTGAAAAAAAAATCTGTATTTAAACAAAAATGTGCTGCTCAGACTTGTGCAATTCTAGGGAAACGTAAACGTGCTCTAGAAAAATTGGGTTGAACTCATAGTATCTCCTGGCACATCACACAATATCAAGCCCTGCTACAGTTCAAAATGGTGCACATTCCAATTCTTTTCTGCTCTGGTTTTTACAGGTACATCACAGCATCGGGTGATACAGGGCCTGTTTTTCCTGCCAGTTGCCTGTCTATGTCTTCCCCACCTCTTCTGTTTGCCAACCCTCCTTCTTCCTCTCCCAACGTCCATCATTTCTTAGAAAAAAAATTCTCCTTTCCACCGCTATCCACATATACAGATATCTAATTCCTTTCACTTTAACTTGAGATTAAAATTGCACATGAAAGTACACACAAACAGCAGTAATGCCAGTAATGGAACCCATTTATATAATAATAACCACAAGTGGAGGACACAATTTTATTTTCATCATCATCTTCTTAGAACAGCAGAACTGGAAGCTACCCTATGGATCATCACGTCCAGAAGCACAGTGGGGAACTGAACTCCCAACCTCTGGCTCCACTGCTAGATACCTAAACCATAGAGCTATCCAGCCAGTGGAAACCCATGCATAAGGAGACGGATAATCTGAATCGAATCAACAAAAGATACCACATTGGCTTTCTAGATACCCACAAACACACATGCTTCCTCACTGGGAAATTCTCATTGCCATAATCCTTTTATGGTCTGAATTCTTTCAGATAATATCCTTTCAGTCTTTTCCTTTACAGAACATACTCTACAATCCCTCTTCTCTTTAACTTCAGATCTGTTCCTCTGGAACAATGGCCGTAACCATTCCTATTCACAGTAATCCAAGGCATACACTTAGGATTCCTTCATGCAGTTCAATAATGGGCAAAGTGTTGGCCTGCAGCTCCCATTATGCCAGCTAGTGTTGATAGCTGTTCTAGTTCAAGAGTGTCTGGAAGGCTACACATATTGCCCACCAGTAGGTGGATTCGCATGCTACAATGGAGGGGACACAACCTATTTGCATGCCCTTTGCACAGCGTAAGGCCACTTCCACATGATGCGGGTATTTGTACACGACCCCTAAACTCCGCCGCAAATGGCTGCCAGCTCCGGAGCTTACAATTGTTTCCCCACCAGCTCCAGAGTTTGCAGGAAATTAAGTGCGACCACGCCCACCTAAGCGCGTCCCAGCGCACTTTTCATGTACCTGCTCTTGGAGTGTGAAAATCCCCAGATCCGGATGTAATCTGGTGAGTGCGGGGCTCTCCTCGCTTCTGTTTGGTTTTTTTTGCCTCCCGCCCCTTTAAGAGATCTGAATGCTGCCGGGAACAGAGGGAGCATTTCTTTTTTTCTCCCTCCCCTCACACAGACAGGATCAAGGAAGTGCGGAGGGGTGGGGACGCAGGAAGAGCAACGAACCCCCAAGATCTCTGGTCCGGATTTAAGTGGCCAGCGGATCTTAGGGGTCGTGTGAAAAGGCTGGCAGTTCTATGGTTCTTGTGGGAAGGACATCATTCCATGGGACACAAAAGGTAGTGTTGCACCTTTGCCACCCAATGAATGGGACAGTGTCCTCCAGGTGATAGAAGAATGGAGATGTGCTATTATGCTTTAGGCACTGCACTTCTGCTGATGCAATTGCATGATGCATAATGCATTTGGTGCTTAGTTTAGTTTTCTTGTTGCAACATCAGACAATTAATTCATATTCAGCGTGGGCTGCTAAGATTTACAGTACTAAGACATAGCAACGGACGTATGGGAAAGACTTATCCTCATTATCATATCATCTGCATGTATGTCCCTGCATCACCCGAAACTGGCTCGCACATACTTAAAACAGTAAACGTGGTAGGGTCATATTCACAGGGAAGGTGAGTACATTGGACATCTGGCAGCACTGCGATGCTTCTAGCAGCCATATGGCATCTAATACATTCCATCAAACACAACATGAAAATGCAGGGATTGGAGGAACAGACAGCATGGGGTTATATCACCTGTTGAATTTCTGGCTACTATGTAGTTAGAAGAAGAATACTGTAGCTGAAGTGGGGAAAACCTTGCCAGCCTTACCAAAATTGGGCAAAAAAGATGAGCCCCTTTTGTTCTCTCTGTTCATGTCTGTAGGTGTTGCACAGATGTTAAAATAATAGAGAAAACCATAATTGTTCTGGATGTATTTAACTCTGGTGAAAAGAACAGAGGTGTGTGGGTTATCAGAATGCATTCTAAATGATATTGCCTGTATTTTTCTGTCTATAAAACACCGCCATGTATAAGGCAACCTGCACTTTTCCAACCCAAAACTACAGTTTTGCAACTGTGCAGTTCTTTCCTTGGTTTACTTTCATAGACAAGACGACCCTCAATTTTAGTCTATCAATTTTAGACAAAAATATACACAGAAAAACATGGATTATTTTGTCATTCTGATTCATCTTTTTTGTAAAAAAAAAAGAAAAAAAGAAACAGGGTGTTTAAAAAGGAAAGTTTTGAAAACAGTTTGAAAAAGTTTGGGCTTTCACCAAGAGCATCAGGATGAAACAAGAGATGGAAATCGGCCACAAACCCAGGATGAAAACGACTGCAATGTGAATTAACGTGAAATGAAAAGGCACTCCATTTTGTGGCACATCTTTAATTTCAATCTGCATTGCACACATGCTGTCTTCTAGGCTGTGACACCAACAATCACATACATTGAAGACGTTGGAGGAAGAGCTTCCTTTCATTGCACCTTGAAGGCTGCAGTCTCATTCCCCATTTACTCAGGAGTAAGCCTCACTAACCTCTCAGCCCAAACGTGTACGATTCTGCTATTGTTTCCTCCTTAAAGGTTGAACCCCTAATCAAATATCAGGGGGAAGTTAAGTCCCACTGAACTCGGTGGCACTTAGTTTTGGAAGCGAAAAAGGCACACAGAGCTGGACCTCCCTTTTGTAACTACCCCACACGTGAAGTTGAAAGTATGTGCATGGGGCTATCTGACCCAGGCAAGGAGATCTCCAGAAGTGGCTTTAGACAAAACACCTCTCTTGCCCAATCTATAGAAGAGAGATGGATTGCTTGGCAGTCTCGGCTCACTGTTAACATTGTTCCCTGTGTGCCAAAATCTGTCCAAAGAGCCTTGAAGATAATGATCAGGCAAAAGAACTGGGAACAGCTATTTGCAGCCGCGTGCTGACTGCCAAATATCCACGGATCTAAGGAGCACCACCCACTCTATGGCAGCAGTAGTACAATATAAACTGGATGGAAGTCCTGTAGATTCACATGGCTTTGAAATATCTCCCCATGCAGGAATAGACTGATTCCCTCTCTAGCTGCATGTTCTCTGCCTGCATCGGCAAAAAGGGAAGCACTCTTCCCTTGACACAGAAAAACATGCAAAAGGTGAACAGAACCTTACCTGCCCGAGAAGGGTGAGGCATGTTACCTATGACTCGTTGGAACAGGCAGTTTTGAAACTATGGGCAGTTTATTATTATACCCTTAGGCTGGCCTCTGAGAGAGATATTGTTACATGCCTGAAATGTAGTGCAAAATTCACGTGGGACTCTCAAGAGAGAGGAAGGGGGCAGTTAATCCTCGCTAGACCAAATGGATCCATTCCTGAGATGGTGCCAGTTGCCTTTTAGGCATCAGTTGAATAAATATGGCTATGCCCAGCAGGTTTTTAGAGTTGGCAGCATGAAGTGAGCACTACCTGAGACATTGCCTGAACAGTAGATAAGAAAGCACCAAGCCTTTGGGGCACCTGAAAAACTACAGCATCCAATGAAATGTGCTGGAGTCGGCTTAGAGTACACAATGTAGATAAGCGGGGTATAAATGCAATAAATAAATAAATAAATAAATAAATAAATAAATAAATAAATAAAT
>JAHTLZ010002296.1:1972-24472 GCA_023846285.1 Phrynocephalus versicolor
CTTTCTTTCTTTCTTTCTTTCTTTCTTTCTTTCTTTCTTTCTTTCTTCAAAAATAATTGCTATTCCACCTTCTTCCCCAAAACTGGACCTCAGGGTCACTTACAACATAATTAAATAATACGTATAATTAAATGGGCATTACAGATACTAAAACAGCATTAAATCATGCTTAAGAAGAGGAATGGGCAATTTGTGGCCCTCCAAATGCTGGACTGCATTATTCTATCGTTGCCTGATGATTATGGGTAGAAGAAATTATAGCCAACAACATACCAGGAGTGGAGAGGCATATGCAGCAGATATTGACCAAGCAGCAAGAGAAAATATAGGACTTATTTTATAGGAGCTGTCCAAGGTTCTGAATATTGGCTGTTGTGGGTTTTTCATGCTGTTTGGCCATGTTCTGGAAGTTTTCCTTCTTACGTCAGGAAGAAAAACTTTCAGAACGTGGCCAAACAGCCCGAAAAACCCACAACAGCCATCAGATCCTGGCTGTGAAAGCATTCGAGAATACATTCTGAAGATTGTTTCCCAAACAGGTAAAAAGTCTTGGACAGATTTTTTTAAAAGTTCATAGCTAAAACTGGAGCAGATTTAATGCCTTCACAAAATCAGAGTCTCCAGCCTTCAATGAGCAAGGTACTTATATACTGCAGGGGAACATGTAGAACTGAGTTACATCATTGGTCATTCTAGGCACATCTGTTTTCCTGACAACAGTTCTCCAAGGTTTCAGATAAATGGGTTCCCGTCAGCTTTGCTGATCTGAAACCATTCTAATGAGAAAAGCCAGGGATTTTAACCAATGTCCTTCAACATAAGAAGGGCTTTGTTTGCCCCCAGTCTCTGATCTCAGCATGGTTATAAGGTGTTGCAGTTTCTAAGACTGTACCTCTCCCAGCACACACCAACCAATGTCTGCTGTGCATCTTGTGAACCTTCCTCAAAGAAACTATGTGGCTGAAATGCATATGGAGAGAGGATTTGTCACAAATAGGATGAGGGCAGGACTCCAAATGGTTTAATTGTCTTTGGCCATCTCAGGGCTAATGGACCTGAGATAAATCTCTCTGTGCGAAATATGTGGGCAGTAGACTGAAAGCAGAGTTTTAGTTTTGGGTCTACTGCAATTGAAGTTGCATCACCAGAAAATCCAATCAAAGGAATGTTGCTGCAAATCTATAGTATCTCCTCACAAAAATCCAGCATTTGTGACTTCTATTTACCATATGGATAAAGAAACAAATCACACACACATCATGACATGAGAAAAACAAACTCAGATGCATTTTCCTGCTGCATGCAAGTAATTTGAATATTAAGAGCAATTAAAACTACAAGAAAAATCTATGGGAGGCCACAAACTATATCAGCACTGTCAAGATATATAGGTTGCGAGCCTCTGTGCAGTGCTTTTAATAGTCAGAAACAAGGAAATTAGGATTAGACATGATCAAAGAGCCTTGCAGCTTTATTTCTTACAGTAGTATCCCAAGTATCATTTTGACTGATATTATTACATCTCAGAGTAAAATCGTCTGCTGTTCCTTCCTTACTAAAGAGGATCCTCTCACAACAGTGTGCTATTTTGGTTTTCTTGATGGTTCTTTTTACAAAGAAGGGAAGTGATTGCTACACACCCATACCACACGAGCATCAAGACTGAAAGACAAGGAAGTTTTCAAAGGAGAATTCCCTTTGCACGCGTGTGACGCCACAGCCTGCCTGAGGCACTACTCAAGGAGAAGAAAAACAGCCGCGTGAAATTGTTTAGGTCTTAAAATATATGTCTCTTCCCTCATCTGGCTGTTCCACCACAGAAAACACATGGACGTTTGAGAGGTAGCGGTGTTAGGCTGTACAAGAATTCTAGGCAAAAACAAAACAAAACAAAATAAAAGACAGAAACATGCGGCACAAAAACATAATTCTCTCACCCTAATGACCCCTGTCTTTACCTTTCCCCCCTCTTTCCCCTCTCTTGCTTATCCACTCCCAGATCTGGTTTCTGTCTCTACAAAAATAAAATAAAATAAAATAAAATAAAATAAAATAAAATAAAAACCCCATTCTCTCATCTAAGGACTCCTGTCTTCACCTTTCCCCTACCTCTTCCCCTTCCCTGGCCTCTGTTTTCAGTCTCTTGAGGAATCTTCACAATGACCTACTAACCAACACAGCCAAATCATTGCTTACAAATTCCTGTCCCTTGAGGAATTTTCACAACAAAGACCTAAAGAATGCAGCCCAATGACTGCATCAAATGCAGTGAGTCATCCAACAGCCAATGAACACTTGGTATATTACTTATATTCCATTGTATATTAATTGTACAGCAGCCAATAAACATTTGGTATGTAACTTATATTCCTTTATATATCAGTTGTACACCTCCTCCTGCTATTATATGTCTGAAGAAGTGGACGTGTCCACGAAAGCTTACATAAAAATATAATAGTCTTTAAGGTGCACATGTTATTGCCTTTTGTTTTGTTTTGTTTTGTTTTGTTTTGCCTGAAATGGATTTTTGTACACTCATCCTCCAGTGAAAGCCAATTTTCCGAATCCTCGTTCTCACTTAATTTTGAACATGTTTGTGCCGGATGAATGCTGAACAGTTTTCAGGAACAATACAAGTTAGATGAATGGATAGTCCAAGTAGGAATGTAAAGTGAATTGAGGAGCAGGAATATGTATGATGCCTGTGTTATAAATCTGATGTTCTGCTTCTCCATTTAAATTATGACAGATGTGATTTCTTCTCTGGAAATATATGGAACTAAGAGGACTCTTCAGCAGATGTCACATTCTATATGGGGAAATATGTGCTTCAGCTATTGCCGGAGAGAAAAGAGGACAAATGGAGAAGGGTTGATTTAGTTATTTATTGCATTTATATTTAATGTAGCCTCCAAGAAGGATTTCGGAGCGGTGAATATGTTTCCTCCTCCTTCACTTTGTGCTGCGACAACAATTTGGTGAAGTAAATCAAGCTGAAGAAGTGACTTCAATGCTCAGCCCAAGCTTGATCTCATATATTTGGGACTCCTAACCCAGCACTGGTTTGAAATAATATCATAATAGACTCCCTCACATCCCAGTGCCATTTACAACTGGAAGAGAAAGCAGCACTAAGATCCTAAGAATAAAAAAAGGTAAAGGTTTCCCCCCGCACATGCATGCTAGTTGTGCCCAACTCTAGGAGCGGTGCTCATCTCCATATTCAAGCCAAAGAGCCAGTGTTGTGCAAGTCCATGGCCTTGTGGCCGGCATGGTTGCATGGAAACACTGTTTTACCTTCCCACTTTTTATGGCAGTACCTATTTATCTACTTGCATTTTACATGCTTTCAAACTGCTAGGTTGGCAGGAGCTGAGGTTATCAGTGGGAGCTCATTCCGCTGCGTGGCACCCAGGATTCGAACTGCCGAGCTGCTGACGTTGCAGTCAACAGTTCCAGAGCCTTAGTCCGCTGAGCCACCACACCCCAAAGATCCTGGGAATACCTGCTATTATATCTGATCAGGGATCAGGAACAACAACATGACAACTCTGAGCCCACACTCTTCATGTTCACACCCACCAGGATTCACAGGGAAGGATTTCTGCCACAATGGATGTGGTCTGGGGCAGGGTCTTCCCCAGATTGTAATTAGATCCCACCCACCATCCTAACCATTAAAGCATGCTTGTTTATGCTAAGCAGGCCTTCTGTTCCCTTGTAAATCTAACATTCAAGTGAACTGTTCCTTCGGATGACTATGTTATTGACACATAAAATAGTGGTCACAAAATTAGAACTGCTAAAGAAAACAGTGCCATTTATTCAAAGAACTATATAGAAAGGAGGTCTTAAAGTCATTCACGGTACACATTGCATAGCAAGTTATCCTGATTTGCAACAGATGTATATTCAGCAGGAAACTCCAGCTGATTCTGGCTCTTTGTGCCTGTAATAGATGTTTCCAAACACAATTTTCTATATCCACACATTGCATTGTGTGCCCCAGACCTCAAACAAGGCAGTTTCTGGATAAACTGCAAATTTAGAATCACAATGCCAAGTAGAATGCTGTGAGCTCTTTATGAGACAAGCTATGCATTCTACTCAGTTAATTAATTCTTTGTTTCAAACATAATTATTTCAGAATAACAGAAGTGGGACTCTTGTGGGTCTCTTCAATGGTTTTAATTTTCACAGCCAATAAGGCATGGTTTTGTTTCTTGCTATTTCTCTTTTCTACCCTAGTCCCATGGGTCCCTCAGATGATGTATTGGTTCCTTTTAAAATATTTAAAGACAAATTCATCACAAATTAAGTGATACCAGATTTAACATACAGCACACTGTCTCTGTACAAATGAATGCTGAGCTTAGGAATCAAAGCTTTTCCAACGCATCCCTCCCCCCTCTCTTTCAGTGAAGTCTCCATAGAGATTAATTGTCTTTTCCAAACAAAAGAAATGTTTTGTTGCTCATTTAAAGATGTTTTTAAAACAAAACAGACTTCCTTTCAAAGACATGCTGTTTTGCTTTCTCCCTGTAGGATAAACGCTATGGGTACATTCAAACACACATTATCATCTGTAGAGTTTCTAGTCCTCATTAGCATAAGAAGGAAAGACAGGCAGATGGAGGGAAAGGGGATTAAAAAGAGATTCCACCCTGTTCTTTTGAATGACAGAGCACAAAAACCTCAATCTCTGGTAAAGGCGGATGTCCGGATGGCCCTTTCCTCAGTCACGCTGCCGCTGACCCTTGAGACATTAATTTAAGACCATTTCTCCTACTGGATCGTTGTTTTGTTTGCAGTAGCCTTTAAGCCTCAGGCGTCAGACTTGCAGGTCAATGACCTTCCTGTGTTCTTAGGAAGCAAGGCAGAAGCTACAGTACTGGGAAATCCACCTGTATAAATCTAATTTGGAACGCTTTGACATTGTCTCTAGTCACTTAAGTGGAATTAGCATAGGCAAACTTTCTGGTGCATTGATTATTTCGGAAGTAGAAGCTTCCAAACAACCTTGTAGAAAGTGATCTGAATTAGAATACGGGGGAAGAGATTGAGAGAGAGAGAGAGAGATAGCCCAGGTGTGTTTCTCCTCATCTTTTCTACTTCTATGATTAAAGTGCTATTATTGGGTTCATTTTCTCCTCCTCCTCCTCCTCCTCCTCCTCCTCCTGAGGTGGCTTCCTGCTTCTTCCGCCTCCTAGCTAGGAATAGGCACACTCACAGGGCTTTTCTATAATGGCTAATAATGAGACAAGGAGTTTCTGTAGCCAAATATTTGGCTTTTCTTCTGAAGGAATTTCCTGAAGCAAGAGTTCTCTTGATTTCTATTTCTTATCTAATTAAGAGCTGTGACAAACTTTCCCATCCCAGGATGAGGATTCCTTCATTTTTGGATGCACAGTACCTTAATGTGGTTATGGGAATTGGCTTGGGTGAATGCTGTCTCTATACAGCTAGAATGTTTAACACAGCACAGTGTGGGCCCCTTTTTTTCTAAGGCCGTTACTTCACGAGCCGCTCGCTTCGCGGCAAAGCGTCATTTCTGTGCGAACCGATCGCTTCAGTCCGCACACTCCTCCTTTTTAGCTGCGACGTCACCCCGACCACGCCCCCTTTACTGTGCTCCAACCGGGGTGAGTGATTCCCCTGCCATGGGCCGGGAATCTTTTCGCTTCGCATCTCGCTTCGCTCCCAACGTCACATGTGGTCTCGGTTTTTGGCTTTTATTTCAAGTTTTTTTAAAAAATATTCAAACAGGGATATCGATGCATCACTATATTGTTTCATCGCTTTGCGCTGTTACTTCCTCGCGCGAGTAGCGGCGGCGGCGGCGGCGGGAGCAGGAGAAGCCGCTGCCGCCTCGCCTGGCCAGAGCAGGGCACCCGGGGCAGGCAGCGTGCAAGCGGCGGAGGGCGGGCGGCTGTGCCATGCGGGGCTCCCCCCGAGTAGCGGCGGCGGCGGTGGGGGGGCTGCCAATGATGCCAGGAAACAATGGACAAAACAATATAAATTAGGAGCGGAAAACACAGGATTGTACAGTAACCACGCTCTGTCGTGAATGACAGCCAAGCATTGATGCATCGATACGCCGAGTAAATTTTTTTAAAAAAATAAAAGGAGAGTGGAACCGGACGTTGCAAATCAGCGTTCTAATGCGAAGGGAGCACGTGAGGTAGTAATCGATTCGGTCCCAAAAATGCCCCGCGTGAGTACAGAGAAACGGGGGTGGGAGCGAAGGGAGACCACGTGACCACCACGTGACCGCCTCCGAATTCAAATCGAAGGCAAGGTCGATTCGAAGCGAGGCACCTCGTGAAGTAATGGCCTAAATGACACACCGAGGAGGCTTTGCAGATGCTCTTACCAAGGCACAGGCTGCACATACTACAATAAAAGTAGTCCTAGAGGCAATGGTGAAGTGGGTAAGGGGAGTCGTCATGAATGCTTCCTTCCAGCAGGGTAGAATCCCAGCATGTTTAAAGGAGGCGGTAATAAGATTATTATTGAAAAAGTCCACTTTATGGACAACTATCAGCCAGTCTCAGATACAATACTCCGTTTCTGAGCAAGGGACATAATGTGTAGTTATTTCTCAGCTCCAAGGATTCCTGCAGGACATGCATTGTCTAAACCCATTTCATTCTGGTTACAGAGACAATTTTGGTCAAGCCTAGGATGACCTACATCAGGCCTGCCCAAAGTCCGGCCCGGGGGGCCAAATCCAGCCCACCAAGCCATTCTGAGTGGCCCACAGCTGGCTGACCCGCCCCTCCCTCCCCCTCCTTCGCCCCATGTTTTTTTTTTAAAAAAAAATCTTCCGCCAACACTGACACCACCAGGAAGCTTGAGGGGCTGGGCGGGCCGGCCAGCCGGTGAGCAGAAGCTTGTGGGGATAGGTGGGTGGGCGAGGGGGCGGACCACCTCCACCAGCACCGCCGGGAAGCTTGTGGGGCTGGGCGTGCGCACGGCCCACTGCCACCGGCATAACCAGGAACATTGTGAGGTTGGGCGCACGCGCGGTCAGTAGGTGCGGCTTATGGGTCAGTGGGTGGGGCTTGCAGTGGGGTGGCAGGGTCAGGGAACAACCGGCCCCTGACACATTCTCAGCCACCAAATCTGGCCCTCCTTACAAATAGTTTGGGCACCCCTGACCTACATCCTATTGGTTCTGCTGGACTTCTCAGTGGCTTTCAGTATCATCACCCATGGTGTCCTTGTGGACCATTTCTCTGGGATGGGACTTGGAAGTACTATTTTATGGTAACTATAAAGCCCAGTATAGATTGGGTCCTGTCTACATGAAGAAGAATACAGTGGTACCTTGTAAAAGGAATTAATTTTTTCCAAATGAAATTACTGTATGTTAAACAAATTTTCCTTTATACAAATTTCCCATAAGAATGCATTGAAAACAGAGTAAACCCTAATCACAACCATTTTTATGTTGCACAGATTTGCACCATAGACGATTCTGTTAAGCAATTTCCCCCTATCTCTGGAATTGTTTATGTTGTACAGATTTTATGTTATACAAACTGTTTGTTAAACAAGGGTCCACTGTATATCCTTGTGTAATTCTTCTTGGTGCTTAAGATCATCAGAAGAGGGCCTCCTCTCTGTCCCACGGAAAGTATAGGCATGGTTGATGAGGACATGAGAGGGGGCCTTCTTTGTGGCTGCTCCTAGATTGTGGAATGCTCTCCCTCAGAAGGTCAGGTTGCCCCATTCCCCCCCCCCCCGATCCTTCGGCTGAGGGCTGAAGACCCACCTTTTCATGCAGGCTGTTAACAGCCATGACCTAGTCCCTGAAAGCTACTTCTTAGTTAAGAGTTTTTAATGTCTTCATGTGTTTAGTCATTCCATGTATTTAGTTTAATTGTGTGTTTTTAATGTATAACTTACTGTGTTTTTAATCTTAGTCTATTTAATAATGTGAGCCACCTTGAGTCCCCTTATCAGGAGAAAGGCAGCCTATAAAAAATAAAAACAAACAAAATTATTAAAAATTTGACAGATAAATAGTGATGACTCTGAGGTGAAGCTTGGCTTGTTCTGATACTCTACACAAGACAAAAGCCAATTAAGAATTTAAAAAACTGTGTGGATATAAAACTTTATGCAATGGACAAAACAGAGTACAGTATATTGAAACACGTTTCTTTTGCATAGAAAAATGCACGTTAAACAACTCTTGCTACCCTTAAACAAAGGGAGTGTTACAGAATTTATTACCCAGAAGTTATTGATCTTTTTATTATGTTCCAAACAATTATTATTTATACTATTTACATATAAAGTAGACACATGTTGGAAGCAGCATGCCTCCCCTGGATCTGTTCAAGGGGTTACCAACTTGCAACCTGAGGCAAGCTTGTCACTTGGATGACATTCAGCATTTAAAGTCAATTTGTGCTATAGGGACTTTACTTTTACATCAAACCAGCCAGGTTAGTTTGGCACAAGAGGGAGAAAAATCTCACAAATGCCTCTTCCCAGTAGCCATAGCAACGCATTCATCCAATAGTTTGGGGCCAGATCTCTACCCTCATCCTACCTGACTAGGCCCCGACTATCCCAATCAACCATGTAGCCTCTCTTATTGTACCCCTGGCAATGGAAGCTGGCTGCACAAGCCATGAAAATCATAAATTTAGTTGTTGTTTTCTAAAGGACTGTAAGCTTTTGAGTTTTCCATTAAAGAATGACCTCATCTTAGCATCCAGATCACAGAACTGGATGATAGAAGCCTCTGGATCTCACTAGATTTCTGTAATATCTATTATTACCTATGAAACATTCTAATGGACAAAGAGGTGAACAGGAGACAGGGGGATTAAAAACTCATGTACAATAAAAGCTGACCTTTCTTGGCTTTGGTAGAACCACCTAATTAGTGCTCCCTGCTATGCTCCTCTGACTGTCATAATCATATGATGATCAGCTATTGTTAACTTGCGGCTCTTGGCCTAGTTTACCCTGTCTTGCTGTACAACTTATAGACTCATTCCCTTTGCCCTTTTCCAGTGTGCCAGATGGTGCTGCCATATCAACGTTTTCTAAATAAAAAAGGTTATTGTGGATCCATACAGGACATTCTTTGATAGCTGAGAGGCCAGAAGTATCAGGCAGCCTTTAGATGTAGGTTCCGTGTGATTCTTTGTCTTCCTCTTTGTTGGACTAAAATGGAGAATCTCTCAAAACTGCCGTATCTTGTGGAAGCCTAAGCAGAGATGAAAAATATCCACTTTGGTGGAAAATTGGGAGGGGGGGGGTGTTCTTGGACTACAACTCCCAAAAACCCAGGCCAGCACAGCTAATGGTGAAGACTCCTGGGAACTGCAGTCCAAGAACCAAGTTAATTTGTTACACAAGGCAAAAAAATACCATAAGCACCCCCTGTTTGGACCTTTGTAGTAAAAATAGAATAAATAACTGCCTCCTGCTCTGTTACGACATCCAATACCTGCTGCCTCAGGTGGCTGCTTTATTCTTCCAGCACAGATGGACAAGTGGTACTGATTCTAGTAGAAGTAACTAATCTGAGCTAATTTATTGTAAACTCAGATTTTCCCTCAGCTGTGAACTCTGTAAGTGGCCATGGACAACCAAGTTCCCTTTGCCACCACCTCCAGTAGCCGGTCACTGCATGGCTGCTCAGGCAGTCTTTCCATCCTCAATGGTACACAAGGGTACGGAGCCACCAGCTCTGTCCAGTCCCCTCCGCTGGCTCCTGACTTCCTGGAGCACAAATACTGCACAAGCACGACCATCGTAATAAGCATTTCTGCACAGAGCATGTAAGTCCTGGTACCATCTGGAAGAACACGGAAATTGGTGTGTGGACTTCTAAAGCCACCCGCACATGGACATCAACTTTCCTTCTGCAGCAGTACTCTTCCTGAAATCTATGTCTACTCTCCAGTCCAGACCCAAGGAAGCCTAGTACAGTGGACCCTTGTGTAACAAATGGTTTGTATAACATAAAATTTGTACAACATAAAAATTCCAGAGATAGGGGAAATTTGCTTAACAGAATCGCCTATGGGGTGAATCCGTACAACTTAAAAATGGTCGTGATTAGGGATTATTCTGTTTTCAATGCATTCCTATGGGAAATTTGTATAAAGGAAAATTTGCTGAACATAATTTCATTTGGAATGAATTAATTCCTTTATACTAGGTACCACTGTAATTCCCACAGCCATAAAATCTAGCTTCTCCAGTGCTATGCTCCTGAGACAACAGGTTGCAGCAACCTAGGTCATGGTGGGGAAACATGGCCTATCCGCTCTTGAGGAACGACTATCTGTATCACTTTCACTTTTCCTTATTCTCTTTCTTTAACTTTTACTTGGATAAGACAGATGTAGCCACAATGATCCGTGCAGCCATAAGCACAAGGCGGTGGTGATAGCGAAGGTTGTGACCATATGAATGAGTGATTTCCAAAATTTCCTGTCCTCAAGCACTCTGCCCAGCTCTTATAAACTCAAGCCTGTAGTTCAGGCCATCAATTCATCTCGTATTTGATCTTCCTCCTTTCTTGTTTCCTTCCACCTTTCTCCGTAAGTTTTATCTTCTCCAGAGAA
The DNA here is from genome assembly GCA_023846285.1 of Phrynocephalus versicolor. NCBI lineage: Eukaryota > Metazoa > Chordata > Lepidosauria > Squamata > Agamidae > Phrynocephalus > Phrynocephalus versicolor. The sequence continues at coordinate 12,571 of JAHTLZ010002296.1, forward strand.
TCCCGCCTTCTCATGATGTTTCTAAAGTAGGGCAGTCTCCCATTGGATTGATGATTGAACCAAGGTACGTATACCAAATCTTTCATTACTTCAGTGTCTTCATTGCTAACATTGCAAATGTAGAGTATAGTTCTTCAGTAGTCATGATTTCTGTCTTTTTAATGCTCATGTTCAGTCCTGCTTTGGAACTTTCCTTTTCCACTTTCACTAAAAGTCATTTCAGGTAATTACTAATTTCTACTAGTAAAACGATGTCATATGTGTATTATTGACATTTCTAAGAGTTCTCTAATTCACTTTACCTCGGGCTGCCCTTGAAGATAACTTTTAGAAGCTATAAGTGATACATAACACAGCAACTAGACTACTAACTGATGCCTCCCATCATGATCATATACTTGCTTTGCGTCAGCTGCATCCTCCAGTCCTACAATAAAGGAGGGTGTCCAGGTGGAGGCAGAGTGACTTTGCCTACCTCAACTAGCCCCTGGAGTCCCTCAGGTTTTAAAGGCTATGAGTATAAAGACATGATCTCAAGTTGTTCCTAAGTGACCATAGCTTTTCCTTGCCCCGTGTTTCTTCAAGACTCACGACTCATCCTATGGCTTGGCTCAGCTCTGTCCATGTAGGCAGTATCAGCCTCTTGTGAGAGTTTAGATGGTGTCCTTATCATTATGGTTGTGTTCTTTGTCTCTGACAATACCCACTGTGGTGTACTGATGGACTAAGACTCAAAAGACCTGGGTTCAAATCCCTGCTTAGCTATGGAAATGCCCTGGTGGAGTGGAACTGGTAAAAATCAGTCCTTAAATATGCCCAACGTATAGGGGTTCTAATAGGGCTTTTGAGGTACGTGGGATGTTTAAGGAGTAATTTTACCAATTCCACGCTCCCTGTGAATTTCCATGACTGAGCAGGGACTTTAACCTTGGTCTCCAGACCCCAAGTTTCTTTACTCTGTCCATTAAACCACGCTGGATGAAAACCCTATTAGGGCAACTATAACTCTGTCCATTTGGACAGCTCATAACAACAATCCTTTGTCTTGCATGCACTTCCAGCCGGAACATTGCTGGCTTTTTGTTTGTTTTGGGTTGTGTGTGTGTGTGTGGTTAGGATTTACACCAATCATTCACCATCTTAGTGAAACTGCTCCATTTGATCCTCATATCTGCATCATGGGGGTAACAACAGCAACAGAGTTAGAAGGGACCCTCTGGTTCAACAAATCCGGCCCCTGTCAAGGAGGTACAATGAGATATTAAACTGCCAGCCTCTGCCTCTGCAGATAACCTAAGTCACTGATGTTCACTTAGAATGATCATAGCGCAACTACAGGGATTGCAGAAAAAATGTGCATGGAGTATTTTAAAAAACTAAAAGCAAAACCCGTGTACACATTCAGTATTATGACAATAATCCACCTTACTATATGTAAACCTTGTACCGTAATTTTTCATATTAGTGGTTCTAATTTGTACACACACTTATCCTCTTTCTCTCATTTGAAGGCAGTGGGGAAAATAGCTTGTACTCAAAGATAGATCCAAGAGCACTAAAATATCCCATGAAGGTAAAAGGTAAATGTCCCCCCCCCACATGCATGCTAGTCGGGTCCGACTTTAGGGGCAGTGCTCATCTCCGTATTCAAGCCGAAGAGCCAGTGTTGTGCAAGTCCGTGGCCACGTGGCTGGCATGGCCACAAGGAAGCACTGTTTTACCTTCCCACTTTTTAGGGTGGTACCTATTTATCTACTTGCATTTTACATGCTTTCAAACTGCTAGGTTGGCAGGAGCCCTGCTAATCAATTCCTTTGGCTGTTGATATTTCTCTGACAAAATGTGTGTGTGTGTGTATGTGTGTGTATCTGCACATGCGTATCGGTCTGGGACACAATCCCTTGTCCAGACATGACAGGCAAGGGAGCGGAATGAATTGGCAGCTGTGAGGAAGAGGGTTAGGCCAGCACAGGGCTTCCATACCTGGAAGAAGAAAAAGAGGAGGGGGTGAAAGGTAACAGGCAGCATCAATTAGTAGTTTTAATTGTTTCCCCTCTAGGGGCTCAAAGTCTACTCAGTACATCCTGCAGTTGTTAGTGTTAAATGCTCTCTGGATGGCTGCCAGCAGGAATTGGCCCCAATTATCTAATACCAATGCATCAAAAGCTTCTGAAGACAGAACTGCCCTGAGGAGGCTATAATTTGGGTAGAGATAATCAGAAAGAATCCTACGTCTGTGTTTCATTAAAGGTTTGCATAAAAGTAATGAGAGCAACTTGACTTTATCTTTCTTACTCCATTTCCCTCTAGGCCTGATCTGGCATTGGTCGCATGAGGGGGAAGGAGGGGAAGGACCACGTAATGGAGGATGGCCCTGCAAAGCGAGGAGGAAAGGGGGGGGGGGACAAGGAGCTTTGTTTTGAGGATAGAAGGCCATGTGTTCTTTTGGGTTTATATTCTTTTTTTGGTGGGGGAGGTGGGCATATGTGGGGCATTCCTTAGAAAAGAGCCACTGTATCTTTCAGAAGGAAAATGAAAAGAAAGGATTTGGTAAACAGTGAGCCACGATCGCCAGGGAAAAGAATCTTCCTTGGCACTTATTTTATAGCCCACTTAAGTACTGTACTCGTGTGTGGAATAGATTAAAGCTCTGACCATAGAAAATATAAAATACAGCTTAGGAGGGAAACAGATCCAAGTTCAGAAATAATGTCAAACTGCCCAGAGTGACCTCGCTGCCAGGTGAATGAATGAATGAATGAATGAATAAGAAGAAAACAGGCATGGCTGGCTGGAGGTGGGATACAAGGGTGCATTTCTTATTACCCCTGTGAAGTCACAGCTGACAATTCAGCTGATACCTATGATAAACTGTCAGCCCTGATACATACAGGAAGCACTGAAGAGCCCTAGTTTCATCAGGAGGAGCAGGCCTTCCCTGATAGCATTGCGTTGTGTGTGTGTTGTGTTGTTACAGTTGTGACCGACTCTTCATGACCCCATGTCCATAGAGTCTTTTTGGCAGGAATACTGGAGTGGTTTGGCAGTTCCTACTCCAGGCGCCTACAGCACCTGGTATTCCCTGGTGGTCTCCCATCCAAGTTCTAACCAGGGCCGACCCTGCTTAGCTTCCTAAATCAGGCGAGATTGGATGTGCTTAGGGCATCTAGGCAGCTATTGGTAGCATTGGCATTTTCCTAATACCTTGAAACCTGAAGCCACTCCAATAGAATGGAGAAACCGAATGGACGTTGGCAGGAAACCACTGGCATATGTGTTTGGCTTGCAGCTCCATAGTTGTGTCTGTCACTGGGATTCCCACTACATGTTTAGGACAAGTTATTTCCATCTCTTTTAACATGGCTCACATGAGACTCGCTGAAAGCCAATTGGTCCAACCAAGGCACAGGTGTTTTTTTACCTTGTAATCCTCCTTGTGATAACCTATTGCCACGCAGGTGTCTTGTGCAACTCCGTTTTTACACAGGAGTGTACGTCCCATGCAGGCCCTAGCAAATCACGCTTTTTATCCATCGTTCACCTCCAGGAAACAAGATTGGGCAAAAAAAAAAGAATAATTCTCAGTAAACTTTTGTTGGCAACAAAAACAAGGTAGTCTGAATGTGCTTAGAAGTAGACACCTTTCAGCCTCCCCGAAAGAGTTCCTTTCACACTTCTTTTATATGCAAGTACCTGATGAAGATAAAGTCCAGAGGTCCCTGGGCTTTTTTGTCCACCTATCTTTCCTTGTTTTGAGACCAGGTGAGGCGAACTCAGCATTAAAATGTCAAGGTGCTGAAGTATCTGTGAGAAATATTTCATTCTGTGTGTATGTTGATGTCTACCCATTGGATATGTGTATCAAGCAACCAGAGGCACCCTGAAGACATTTTAAAAATTTCCTGGGAGGAAGCTACTTAGAGGGGACCAGAGCATGTGAATCCGCTTCTGGAGGATTCACATTTGCGCATTTGCTCTGCTGCTTCTTTCTGTGCCCTCTCTATGGCAAACACCTGCCCCATTTCACAACCTCTCATCTCACTGCTCACAGTGTACATCTTCTCTTATGCTTCACAGGTGGATTATAAATCCATACTACTCGCAAGCAGGTGGTTCCCTGGCTGTTGACAGTTTCATAGCACTTCTCTTGATCTCTGTTTTTACCAGTACAGTAGGACCCCCGTATTCACTGATTCATTATCCACTGATTCAGTTATCCATGGTTGGCAAATTAAAAATTTTAAATTATTCAGGAGCCACAAAGCAAGGTATTGTCACAAAAAGCAGCTGTAAAGCAAGCTACTGTCTCAAAATAGCAGTCATAAAGTAAGCTACTGTCAGGAAAAATTAAATAATTAACCCAGCAGCCGCAAAGCAAGCTACTGTCACAAACAGCAGCTTTTTTGGGGCAGGGGTTGGCGTTCTCTCTTATCCACAGTGTTCATTATCCATGGGAAGGCCTGGAACCAATTCCCAGCGGATACCGGGGTCCTAGTGTACATACTCTTTTCCCTTTGCACAAATATGTTTCATGTGCAATGCATCAGCTACTTCATGCACTAGTTTGTCCTGGCCCCTTGTAATGGTATGAGATATATAAATGTCAGCAAACACTTGAAATATTTTCATATTGAAACATTTTATTTGTTTGTTTGTTATTCTATACCACCCCCTTAGTGCAAGCTGCACTACCTGGGGCAGTTTACAAAATAGTCATAGATTACAATATTTAAAAATAATTAATCATATGCCTTAAACATGAAATGTGCCTGAAACAGATGCCCTGAACACTGTGTTGCCTTTTGCTCTTCAAGAGATGGGTGCCTCTGGGGCACCTGCCATGAGTGCATCTGCTCTTTGAAACTTTCTGCCCCCCTACTCCTTCTTTTCCTTATTGTTGTAAGGAGAAGAGGGGGTCCCATAGAAAGAGGGTCCCCCAAGGGCACCGAGCCCAATGCCTCCAAACACCTGGGGCAAGCATTGGAATAAGTATTATGTTTCCTCTTTTCTTCTGAGTCATTTGTTGCTTCTTGGCAGCCATACCACCATATAGGAAAATCTCAGTTTCCCAGTAGGAAACACACAAAAATCCTCCTTATGTCATTGGGCTTCATCTAGGAATATAAGAGGGAATGTTTGCCTGCCCCTGCACCAAGTCCATGCTCCTGGTCAGATGAGCCAAGAAGTGTTTGTCAACAGCCTGGGAACTGAGATAGTTCTCTATACCTGCACATAAACTAAAAGATTTCAGTGGGATATCTCTCCGGGATCTTTGGCAAGGTGAGAGCTACTGTAATACACCAGTGCTGAATTTTTGCCATTCATGGCTCATAACAGCAGGTGAGCAGAGGAAAAGGCTGTTTTGGTAAGGACAGGAGGTCTAGATGCTTCCCTAGAAAAGATAGTGTTCAAGCTTGCTTAAAAGATGAAATTATACAGGTGTTATTTTTTAAAAAAACACCCTTCCTAAACCCCATTGTATTGGATAATTGCTGACCTTACTCCCAAATGCCTTTTTTTTGGCAAGGGAGTGGTTCGCAACCTCACACGACCCCTAAGATCCGCTGGCCCCTTAAATTCGGACCAGAGATCTTGGGGGTTCATTGCTGTTCCTCCGTCCCCACCCCTCCGCACTTCCTTGCTCCTGTCTGTGAGGTGAGGGAGGCAAAAAAGGGACAAAAGAATAAAGGCTTACCTCCCGGTGCCGGTGGAAGCTGCCGGGGAGCCCCGTCACTTCCTGATTCCTTCTCTTAAAGGGGCGGGAGGCAAAAAACAGCAACAAAAAGAAGCGAGGAGAGCCCAGCACATCCACATCAAGGAATTTTTACCTCACAAGAGCAGGTACAAGAAAAGTGTGCTGGGTCGCGCTTAGGTGGGCGGGGTCGCACTTAATTTCCTCTAAACTCCGGAGCGGGTGGGGAAACATTTTTAAGCTCCGGAGCTGGGAGCCATTTGCAGCGGAGCTTAGGAGTTGTGTATAAACTTGGGTCTATTAAATGCATACATGGATCCCTGTGCCCATGAGCTGACTTTAAAAATGTTTCTGACAAACAGACCTAGGCAGACCTTATATTGAAAGGAGAGTTGTGTTTCTCTTGATGGGTATAGTTCTTTCACTAATGCAGAAGGTGGCTGCCTGGCACTGTTGTGTTCCATTCATCACCCTCTGGCCAACCATCTAGTGATGAGACTCTCTGTACTTTGATAGGCTAGTCCTTGGATGGCAAACACAGAGCTGCCTCTTGTGCTGGACCTGCACTTAAACAAAGCCTGTGAATAAGATTGAGAGTTATCATGGACAGAAGAAGAAAGACAAAACAGAGGGAACTCTTTCATGTTCCCAGTTGGGGGAATTGGATGATGGGAGTTGCAATTAATCCACATTTGGAGAATGATCAGAAGTTCCCCAAGCCTGCAGATCCCATAGCATTGGTCTGGCTTTTCATTTTACTTGCCGCCGTCTTACAAACCTGCCACAGAAATGCAGTCACATGAACTGATTGCAGCAGATCCAACCAGTGAATGCTGAGGACTGGAGATGCTGGACTTGGATGAAGGACCTCCTCAGGAGCAAAGCTCAGTATAGCCAGTTGCTGTTTGCCAGCAATAGAAAGTGAAGGCCGCAAGTGGAACCTTGCTGAGTCCGTCAAGATCCATTTACCAGAGTATCCTGCTCCCCAGCGCAGCCTGTCAGACACCTCTACGGGGATCACACTGGCTTCTGCTTTACAGCCCAGAATGATTCCGAGGCTGTGGCTTCTTGTCCAGTAGAAGCAATAGCAGCCATTCTAATAGACTCTATTCAGTTATATTAAGCAGTATTTTATTAACAGTCCTATCAGTACTCAGTAAGATATACATTTCAGGAGGCTGAGGGTGAGAAGCAATCTCAACCCCCTTTCCCTGAAATAACAGTTGGTCTGCTTATAGTGATTTCCAGCATCTCTGGCTGCCTCCAATATGCAGCTGCCTTTCTTCAATTTTTTCCCAGTCTCCCTGTGCTCAAGATCCATCTTCTTCATTCTGGTTGTTGAGAGGCATTCAGGAGCAGACTTCCTGTTGTGCCGTGCTGTCCTATATGTGTTATATGCCACCAAGTCCCATCCAAATGTTGATGATACTAATAGGGTTTCTAAGGTACATGAAATATTTAAGGAATGGTTTTGCCATTGCCACTGTTCCAATGATTTTCCCCATGGCTGAGCAGGGAATTTGAACCCAGATCTCCTAAAACAGAGTCCAGTACTCTGTCTGCTACACCATGCTGGCGCCAATACCAAGGGCCAATAGTAAAGATGGGGACACCGTCAGAATTACTTGGCCCTGGCCAACATACTTTTGGCTCTGGCTTCACCTACCATTTTGTTTGGCTGTTTGTCAACAGCCAGGGAAGATGTGTGTTAGCTTAAAATGTCCAGTGTCACTTTGCTTAGTATAGTGGTATCCAAAATTTGTCCCTCCAGATGTTTTGGACCACAACTCCCACAGTCCGTTGTCATTGGCAATCTAGGCTTGGAATTCTGGGAGTTGTGGTCCAAAACATCTGGAGGGACAAAGTTTGGACAATCCTGGCTTAGTAGGTACCCATGCTCCCCAGCTTCTCCAGAACCTCCAGATATTTCCTTCTTTTAAAAGACACAGTTGTTGTGAGTGGCCTCTCCTATGTCCCCATAGTGACCTGCTGCACTTCACCTTAATGGAAGACATTTCCGTAGCTACACGGACCTATGTCGCTTTGTTTGACAGAATGGGGTATGAAACCCACTCCTTGGCTTCAGCAAATTAACAACATCCCAGCTGCTTCCCGCCTCATTGGAGGCAGACATGCCTGGTGAAAATCATCCTGCCAAGAACTTTCCATCTAAGAATAATCTCCTGACAAACTGTACCATTTGCCCTTTATAGACTTTTGGTACTTGCTTTGAATAAGTGGATCATTGTCCACGAAAGCTTGCAATGGTTTCTTTTATTATTATTTTTATTCGTGGCCTATAAAGGTATCACCTATAGCAGTGTTGGTGAATCTATGGCACGGGTGCCAAAGGTGGCACTCGGAGCCCTTTCTGTGGCCACCTGACATCTCCCCCTTCACAGACACCTGTATTCAGGTTAAATTGCTGTATTGGCACTTTGCAAAAAAATTAGTGGGTTTTGAATCGCAATTTGGTCCCTCGGTCTCTAAAACATTCACCATCACTGACCTATAGCTTGGTCTTGCATTTGTGTGTGCGTGTGTGTGTGTTGTGGCGCAGTGGTTAAATGCCTGTACTGCAGGTAAAACTGTGCTCACGACCTGGGTTCAATCCCCGGTAGCAGGCTCAAGGTTCACTCAGCCTTCCATCCTTCCGAGGTTGGTAAAATGAGTACCCAGCTTGCTGGGGGGGGGGCAATGTGTAGCCTGCACTCTGTAATTAAAATTGTAAACCGCCCAGAGACTACTTGTAGTAGTATGGGGCGGTATATAAGCAGAACACTTTGCTTTGTGTCATTACAGTCGTGACTGATTCTCCGTGACTCCATGTCCATGGAGTTTTCTTGGCAGGAATACTGGAGTGGTTTGCCAGTTCCTACTCCAGGCACCTACAGCACCTGGTATTCCCTGGTGGTCTCCCATCCAAGTACTTACCAGGGCCGACCCTGCTTAGCTTCCGAAATCAGGCGAGATTGGATGTGCTTAGGGTACACAGCGGCAAACGGTCTCAGCAAGAAGCAGACCATTGCATGGGAATGCAGCAACACCAGTAAGCTGTATTTACAAGCTGCAGACTTGTAAGTGCTGTAGCACTTTTAAAACTATAGGAGCTGCAGCTTGAGGGTGCTAAAATCTGAGCTGCTGTCCTGCACTTCAGCCCATGCATCAGGAGTTAGATTCCCCACTGTGTCTCCGGGGAGAAGATCAAACGTGTCTGGCCTTGGGCAAGAGGCACAGTCAGAGAATGCCTTTAAGAAGGAAGGGGCGGCAAATCACTTCTGAGTACCCTAAGGCTAGAACACCATGGAAAGACGGGTTGCCATAAATTGGAATGGACGTGACAGAGTGTAATTATATCCCACATGTCAGCATATGCTCAAGCAACAAGGAGCCCCACAGAGGTCGAGTTCGTTCTCGTAACTACAGCTTAGCAGGGTCAAGCACTTCAATCACCTTCCAGAGCAGTGGTTCTCAACCTGTGAGTCCCCAGATGTTCCTGGACTGCAACTCCCAGAAGCCTCCACCACTTGCTGTGCTGGAAGGGGTTTCTGGGAGTTGCAGTCCAGGCACATCTAGAGACCCTCAGGTTGAGGTAAGAGCTACGCCTGTTTGAAAGAACTCACCAGGTCGGAAGGATGCTAAGGAACACACAACCAACCAATACAGTCTGACAACTGAAGTGGAATCTATTGCAGAGGAAATTCCCTCCCACACCAAGAAGGATCAGTTTAATTGTATGTTCAGCTGTTCTAGTTAGCGAAACAAATGTTGACATCTACTGGGACGCAGCGTTTGAGTTGCATTCAAAATAATTCAAGCTAGCGGCAGCGGCTGTCTTAGGAATGAGCAGTGTGGTATACCAAATGTTTGGCCCCTAGAATGGCATGGGATGCTCGTTCTAGGACTGAGATTCACACCTCCACACGCACGCAGGCACTTACACACATGTATAAGCACATGCACGCCCATGTCTCACCAATGCTTTGTCCACTGGCAGGAAGCCAAGGAACCATTACCCTTTCCTCTACCCATGAAAGAATGCAAGGAACTCCAATGTTGGCAGGGACAACCGTAATCCAAACGACAATGGTCGTTTAAAGCTGAGACATATGGCAGAGATCTTATGGGCCACCAGAAAACCCAACAAAGGGACGCTAGATCAAACAGAAGGCTGAAGACTCTCTAGCAATGAAAATCATAAGATATTGTACTTGGGCATATCATTAGAAGTCCATGCCCATTCAAAGAGACAATAATGCTGGGAGAAGTTGAGGGCTACAGGAAACGAGATAAACTAAATACGAGATGGAATTACTTTGGAAAGGAAGCCATGGCCTTGAGTTTGCAGGGTCTGAGCAGGACTGTTCCTTCCAGGACCTTTTGGAGGTCACTAATTCAGAGTGATGCCATACATCAGAAACGAGAGCATGTACTACCAGGGCACTCACATGGGGTACACAAATTGAACCCTGTGGTATTAGAAGAAAGGTCTCTGAGAAATTATTAGAAAAAGACATTTCAGGATAGGAGTGGGATGAAGAATCTATTCTGATTCCCTACCCTGCAACCCAAGGAGGCTTGGCTTGGGTGAAGAGTCTTCATGGCCTGACTGAATCGAGGTGTATCCAAATTCAGATGGTGTTCAGCAAATTACTTCATTCTCACCTTCAATTCCTCAGTCTGAAAAGTTTGTATAGCAGTGGCCAGCTCAACTGGGTGCTTTGTGAATTCTCCAATATTATTTTATGGCTTTTGTTTCTCAAAAACAATAGCAAAAACTGGTATCACCATGGACTGTCCAACATGTTTACTCAGAAGAAAGGTCCACCGTGTTCAGTAAACTATGTCTTAATAAGTATGGTATGCTTAGCATTACAGTATTTCTTTATACAATAAATCTGATTCTTTTATGTTTTATTTTACAAAAGCTCTCTGTGTAGCATATTACATCTTAAAAATGCCTAAAATCCTATTGCTTTGGGCTATATTATATGTTTTTCAGAACATCTCTTATTTGGGCAGCCAAGATGTGGAAGAGCAACTATGTTCAGATTTATGCTCCAGATGTCACCAGTCTGAGCCAAATCCACTCTGTGTATGTAAGTATGTGCTCCTCGTAGGCCAAGGTTACTGAAATGGCAAAAGAAGCAATCAGGCGATTATAATGGACATGGCATTAATAGTCACAGAAGCTGCTATAACAAGCCCAGTTGCTCTGTCGGTCTCACACATCAGTGCTTCTGTTAGGTATCTTTGCCTTTCTCATTTTGCTGATTCTTCTGAGTCACAAGATGAGACTCTTTAGGCCTCACCCTGCCATCTCACCTGAGGTAAAAGCACAGAGGTGTCCCTGAAAGTTCTAGGCTGTTGACAACACCCATCACCATGTACTAATTTTAGAGTACTTCTTATGAAATACTCTACTTTTAAAAGATGGAGCTTAAAACAGTGCACTCGGGGCAGTTTTACTCTATGTCAGTGATGGCGAACCTATGCACAGGTGCCAAAGGTGGCACTTGGAGCCCTTCCTGTGGGCACCCGACATCACCCCTTCATAGCCACCTGTATACAGGTTAAATTACTGTATTGGCACTTTGCAAAAAAAAAATTAGTGGGTTTTGAATTGCATTTTGGGCACTCGGTCTCTAAAAGGTTCGCCATCACTGCTCTATGTTGTCTACCTACAGTGAGAGCAGAGCATAGGACAGGAAACAGAACGGGGTGCCATTGTGGGAACAGAATGCTGAAATGCAGGTACCAGCCAGTTTGAACTACAGCCGGGGGGGGGGGAACCCATGCTTTTCCAGTATCCCCCTACCTCTCACTTCTTGTGTTTGTGTATTTCCATCTGTCTGTCCATTGTGAAAACACAGCTCCCAAGAAACAATAAGAACAATCCATCAGGGATAAATATTCTAACCCTAGTGTTTTGCCCAGTTATCCATTTAGCTTTTGTTTTTATTTTTTGTCAAGCCGTTGTTCCGCAGAGAGCAGGATCCTGTGGCGGCATTCTGCCAGGCAGTCCACAAATAAATTAGCCCACGTTCTCTAAGGACTTGGTGGTGCCATTGGGGCAGGATCTGGAGGGCAAGTGTGCTGTAGTGTCAGGCTTCTTGGGATCAGTTATACTTGTTGCAAGCCACCAGTGAGGAGCATGCAGAGATCGACACCAGGCATGTCCAAACTTCAGCCCTCTAGATGTTTTTGGAC
>JAHTLZ010002297.1:0-11419 GCA_023846285.1 Phrynocephalus versicolor
TAAAAAGTGAGAACAATAATAGCATTTCATTTGGAATTATTTTCTGTTTTGTCATTTTTTTCCAGCCAACTAATCACTTCAAACCAGAATCTCTGGACTTTGGGGCAAGATAACCACATATGTTCTAATGTCCCTTTGTGTCCACATTTTCTCCAGCATAATTCTGATATTTCTCTATTAATTCTGTGCAACTTGTTAGGACATAAATGCCATCTGTATACTACCTTTAACATCGTATCCTTAGATTTTGCGGATATTGATTTATATGATGACATCACAGTAGTGTGGCTCATCTCTGGGGGCATGAGACCACCTATCGGGATGAGGTAAAGCAGCTGTGCAACTGGCGTGGGGATAACAACTTGGTCTTGAACACCACTAAGACTATGGAACTGATAAAGGGGGGGGGAGATGGACATTCAGCCTCTGTACATATATGGTTCCCATTGTCTTAAAAAGGCAAGAAACATCATACAGGATCCATCCCACCGTTGACATTGTCTGTTTGCATTGCTGCCTTCAGGCAGAAGATATAGGACAATTAAAAGAAGAACAAACAGATTTTTTAAAAAATTGTTTTTATCCAAGAAATATAGTCCCCTTGAATGCTGCTAAAATTTGAGTGTAATCCAAGGGAGTCATGGTGGATGGGTGGGTGTGCTTAGATTCTTTTATTTTTAGTTACATTTTTACTCGGGATTAATTTCATTGAACAATGTACAATGACAATAAAGTTATATCTATCTACCTACCTGCTGATACTGCTGCTGTAGTAGAAGTTATTTCTTGCATTCTGTGGGTTACAGAGGGATACTGGCTCTGTGATATGGGAAAAACCAGAGATATACAGTAAGTTGGATGCTTTCAAACCCTCAAATAGAATCACAGAATCATAAAGTTTGAAGCAGCTTATAAGGCCACTGAGTTCAACGCCTTGCTTATTGCAGGAATATAAATCAAAGAATATCTGCCAGTTGGTTGTCTAAATTTCTGTTGAAAGCCTCCAATTACCTCTTGGGGTAATTGGTTACTTTGCCATACTGTTCTAACAGTTAGGAAGTTTTTCTTGGAGTATCTGAAAAGTAACATACAATGTGTTTTAAATTTCTAAGTTCCTGTGAATAAGTTATTGAAATTAGGTAGGAAAAACATGTTTTTCTAGTCAATTTGAAGATTCACACAAAGCTTGAGTTTAGAAGTGACCAATTACAAGACTTAGCTCACTGGAACTCAATTTCTTCTTCCTCTTTCTTTTCAGTCACATTTTATAATCAGGTGAGAAACTGGTATAGAATGGTTCTAGCTGTGAAATTTTATTCCCCTAGTCCAAACTTAACATGCAGTGGCATTAAAGTACTGTTTTCAAAACATGTTTGCCATAGTCAGTATTTTGAGGAACTAAACTGAAAGCTCTGGTGATCAATGTCTTGATGACATCGCTGTGTGATATCATCCTAAAATACTATCCAAAGGTATTTTGTGTTACTCAAAAATGAAAGAAGAAGAATAAACTATGTGCAGTGCCATGTTTTCATTACAGTAAGTATGGAATAAAAATGTAAGAACCTATTTTTGGTTGGGTAAACCAATCTACCATACTGATTTCAACTGCATGTTGCATGTGGGAGAGTTATGCATGGCACTGCCTGGCCTGTTTGGTTTACCAATCAAAGGAGTTGTATTTCCCAGGGCTCAAAAATGCCATGTGTTTCATCTTCCTGTTCTGACTGCATGGTGTTTGTAGTGTAGAGCTATTTTGGCCTCAGTCCAGCATTTTCCCACCTGAGAGAAGGATGTAGTCTTCTCTCTCTCCATTCTTCCCTAACCACATGGGTAGAGAACAAAGGAACCATATTTTATCTGCCTTATTATGAAACTAAGAAAGTCTGCTGATACAAGCTGAGATTGTGAGTAACCTTATTTCTTTATACTTATCTGAATAAACAAGCCTCTTGTCTTTTATGCTTACCAACAGCTATATTTTACATTTCGGTATAAATCTCTCATCTCTGCAAGCAGTATTTGCAGTACTAAGTGGGTATCTCCCTGAGGTAGATGTCCTAGAGTAGGCAGAATGAGTGGTTAATAATAAACAAATAAAAACTTAGAGTGTCTCATTGCTTATGAACATTGGCCCTTCCTGTGGGTTTTTTGAAGAGTTTTTGCCTCCAGCATGAGAGTAAGATTGGCTTGTGGGCTTGTCTGCCTGTATAAAAAGTGGCAGTGATGCTGTTCTGCCTCTTTCCTGAGCATCCACACATACCCACAGAGGAGGCACAAATAAACAACCAACCACAGTTTCCCTGTTTACTAAGTCATGGGAAATGGCAACATGCATTAGGCTTTTTTTTTCCTGGAAAAGCACTCCCCCCCTCAAGATGAGGAAATATCTGTCTTAGAAAAGGGGGGCAACCCAAATATCTGTCTTAGAAAAGGGGAGAAAACCCACTCCAAATCTTTCCCTCGTACCAGCAGGTTTGAGGTTTGGATGAGAAGCAGCCATACTTGAGGCTTCTTGAACATGACCTACAGTCAGCCAGCCAGGCAGCCAACCTCCTCACAACAAAGCAAATCAAGGCAGCTGACATTCCAACATTGCCTCTGAAGGCACACTTGTGACAGAGAATCCCACTGCACCCAGGTACCCTCAAAAGACTTTAAGATCATTCATTGCCCTAAAGCTGGGTATAAGGTCTGAGGTTCAACTTTCAACCTAACAAATCAAATATAGCCCAGCAGCTGTACATGACAGCCTGTCAGGGTTTTGATAGGTGAGATAACAAGGAAAAGGCCATGTGGTCCCCATAATGGGTGAAAACTTTTATTGAACCACTAAAAAAATCAAACAAACTGCAAGCTTTAGTGGAGAAAATTCCACTTCCTTAAACTTAATTCATCCCCTCTGGGTATAGTGCAGTAGAACTGTACCCAAAACTCTGAAAATTGGTGGCCTATGCCTGCGAGAGTTGTTGTGTGTTCCTGGTCTCAATCCATGGTAAGGCACAAGCTGGAGTTTTTATGCCTCTTTCCTAGGATCAAAAGGCTACAGTTACTCTGATTTACACACACACAGACTCACACACACAGACACACACACACACACACACACACACACACACACACACACACACACACACACACACACACACACACACAGACACACAGACACACAGACACACAGACACAGACACACACACACACACAGACACACACACACACACACACACACACACTGCATTGAAACATCAGTTTCTTATGAGCTGAGGGGGATGGGGTGGGGAAAGTAGCACAAAGACACAGCAGACATAGGAGAACAAATATATCTCTGCAGCCCTATACACAAAAAACAGAAGATATGCTATGTATGTTTGCGGTATGGAGGTCACCCTATACTCTCAGGGTCCTGTGTTCAACATGGTGGGCAACAGCTGTGGATGCTAGCAGAGAAAGACTCAATAATGAACTTGTGAATTTAACTCCTGAATATTAGAATGATTAGCACAGCACACTCTCACTTTTTTTTGGGGGGGGGGAGTCGTATCCATGCTTATTATGTAAATAAAATGAGGAAAAAATCTTTTTATTATAGAATTATTTCTCAGTAATAATGATAGTCTGCTCTGACAAATTCAGGAAGAACCCTAATTCTAACTAACTAAAGGGGAAAATAAGAAAATCATGGCTTCTCCACATCCCCAAAAGAGTCAAAGATATCCACTCTGTTTTAGAGAGGGTCAAGTGGTTACTTATCTCTCATGTCTCCCCTACAAAGATATCCACTGTCCTCCATGTAAACCAGTACACAGTGGCACCTCTAGCAGTAGGAGACTGTTTGGCGGTTCATGGCAGTTCATGTAGTGGCTCAACAGGAATTTGGCACTTCAAAGCCCCACCTCTTCCACCAGTTACCCACACAGAGGCAGTGCCTAGAAGAGGCAGGACTTTGAAGCACCAAAGCCCTCTACCATCACTAAATGATCCAGGACAAACTTCAGGCCAGCGGTTTGAGCCCATCTCTGCTCTGACTCAGTTTTTTGGGTGTGCAGTTTCCAGACTCACCAAGGCACCATAATTAGTATTATGTGTTTATTTGCCTATTTTACTTGTTTATTCTACTGTTTATTTAATTTGCATTGTTGTTTGTTTCTTATTTGCATTTATGTTCCCTTCTTGGAAATTGGTGCGGTATAAAAATGCAATAAATAAATAAATAGTGGCCCTGCTAACAGAATAATTCTGACACCTGTCATTTGAAGTAGATTATTTTTGCCAAGCTAAGATTGAGGAATTTCCTCAGTGATACGGAACAATTTAAGGAAATGTGGCCCTTATTTTCTCTATTTTATAAGCCAGCCAAGTATCATGGCAAACATTTTTCTCTGGGAAATATACATGGATGCCTCATACAAGAGACAATTGCATGCTAAAGAAGGTAGGCAGAAAGTGATCATTCTTTTTTGCATGATCAAAAATTGTAAATTTTCCTGTTGAACAAATGTAGATGATGGGAGAGAAAACATGTTCTGTACCCTTCTGTGCTGAACACAGTTATCTGTGCAGAGAAACAAATTACTATGAACAACCGCATAATCCAACATTCCACCCTGATATTGATGCCTTTTAATATCTTTTTCCTTGGCTCCTAGTGCTAATTCATGCAACATTTTTTAGCTTTCAGCACCATTACTACTGCATCAACATGCCACCTAAATAACTGTAATTAAGCATTCTCTGTAGTTGCTGATTACAGTATGCTGATGAACATTCCCAATGGATTTTAACAGCCTCTTTCATAACAACTACAATAATCATGTCATATTATAATGCCTGTGCTTCCAAAGACTTCTTAAATAATCTAAAATTTAAATTGTACTGACTCTTGATTATTACAATCTAAAGTTCAACAGGAGCTTAATCAAAAAGGTTCAAGTATCACATCAGTGACATCTATTAAGCAATATACTTCTTGGGAAAAATATTAAAACTAGTCTTTGGACCAAAGTAATTTCTACTTTTTAATGCATAATTCTACTTTGCTATTTATGAAATGGCATTCTAATTTCTCCTATCATGCAAGGAATTGAGAGATTTTTAGGGCTTTAACAATAATAAAGATTTCAACAACAGTTTGCTATTTTAAAAAAAGTTTCAGTGAAATTAATGACATCAACAGAAATCATTGGATGGTGATGGTTGTGGACAATCCTCATTATCGGAATCCAAAATACAGTATATGCAAAAATATGTTAGTTACAGCATGGATGAGGAAATATTCTCTGTGTATGGTGATGCAACCAAATATTCTGATTATTCAGAAGCATGCTTGTGGAGCTATTCAGTGTAGAGGATCATACGTATGTGTCTACCTACTAGAAGTGGTGGCTGAATGTTTGGTTTAACGAGCACCCGCCAGTGGAGAAAATAGTCTGATGTTTACTGGAATTATCTAGGGTTCTCATCCTATGCAAGAGTTCAGCACCCTGGACAGTTCTTGTAAGTGCACTAGATAGCAGGCACTGCTCTTCCAAAGTTTATAGTGTGCACTGGCACTTACCACTTTTTTGGGGGGGCTGAATTTATGGAAGATCAAGTCTAGGATAGATGATCCACAGCTGTATTCATCAGTTTGGATGCACAGCTGCTCATCGTGGCATACCTAAAAACACAGGTCCTTGGCTTGATCCCTATCACCAGCCCAGCTCTAGCAGTTCTAAGTCATCTATATTTTTCTGAGAAATTCCATCAGATGATGTCATTGACCCTGCTAATCAGGATACCTGGTGCTTCTACTTTGTAAGCATTAATTCTACTACATGGCTGAAGTGGCATGGAAAAGTTAGCACATATATAGGAAACCTTCAAAGATGTAGCATAGTCACCCATCATATGATTTGTTATTAAATGTGATTGCAGCCATCAATGTAAAAACATCATTCAGAGAATAAGGAAAGGGTTGCATTATTCTGAAAGTTAGATTGCAGCATGAAATAATGACATGCTCAAGGCCCCCAAGGGAAGTTCATAGTTGAGGAAGAATGTTAATTGGGGGGGGGGCATTTCTCATATTGAAACCTATGTGTCTGTGTTCAGACAATTTTGTATTGGAAGCACAACCTGAAATCTAAGAAAGTATCAATTAATTTATTGGATCCAGATCTGGCATATCCTGGTTTTTAGAAGACAGTGGCATTATATTAATATGAACCTTACACTAATGTTGTGGCCTAGTAATCTTGCCAGTAATAAACTGAACTGGGCCATATAGAGCATCTCATGAAGGAGGGGGAACTACCACTGATGCCATGGATTTCTTTAGCCACTGTACTTTTTATATTCAATTTTGGAAAAATGTGGTTATTAATTTGCTGGTGTGTAGCACGGCGGTCTCATTTTTTTCACTACAAATATGGATATTAATGTGATCACTTCCAATAGTCTTTTCTTTTAACTCAGCAGAGAACAGAGTTGGTAGAATTCAAGGTTATGTGCCACTGGCAGAAAGAAGATTCCTATTTTGAAGCTTTATTTCATTAAACAGATCCCTGTAACTGTAATTTCACAAATACAGGAGACAGGCACTTGGAGGAATGTCACAGTCAGAAATGGAAGAACTGGGAAACAGATAGAGAGCTTGCAGCTACACAATAGATTCCATCCTCTCCCCCTTATCAACCGGGAAAAGGAACTGCAGCAAAAGAAGCAAGATCAGCCTGAAGACCTTACACAAAGGAATTAGGATCCAAGGCCACAACAAGGGGCACCTAACAATCCTTGGAGGAGGCAAGTGGTGGTGGAGACTCCTTGTTTAGGGGAACAGAAGCAGACAAAATGTACCGAGAGGTCTGCTGTTCTCTGGAGCCAAGATCTGGGATGTAACAGAGAGACTGATGAAACTCATCAAGCCCACTGATTCCAACCCCCTTCTTTTGGTCCATGTAGGAACTAACAATACTTCAAAATGCAGCTTTTGGGATATCACAAAGCTTTTGGGATATCACAAATGAAGAGATGGGTAGGAAGCTGAAGGACCTGAATGGGCAGGTGGTAATTTCATCTCTCCTCCCTGTAGAAGAACGTGATCCACAAAGGGAAAGAACAGTGGAGGTGAACGACTGGATCTGGAGATGGTATTGGCAGGAAAGTATTGGATTCTTGGACCATGGTTTGCTATTTCATTCAGATGGCCTATTAGCAAGGATGGGGTGCACCTTACCACTGCTGGAAGGAATCATTTTGCCAAGAGGCTTGAAAATTTGATGAGAGCTTTAAACTGAGTTCTCAGGGGGAGGAAACAAATACAACAAAATAAATATGATATAATCGGCATCACTGAAACCTGGTGGGATGAGACTTATGATTGGAATGTAGTTATTGGAGGGTATAACCTGTTTCAAGGGAACAGGCCTAGTAAGAAAGGAGGAGGTGTGGCTTTATATGTTAAGCACATTTATACTGCTGAAGAAATACAGGATCTACAACAGGGAAAGCAGGTTGAGAGTATTTGACTGAGAATTAAGGGTGAGAAAACTGGGAAGCATGTCACTGTGGGGGTATATTGTATACCCTCAAGCCAGCCAGAGGAGTGGGAGGATGCCTTCAATGAGGAGATGGCCACGCGGTATAAAGGGAGAGATGTAGTACTAATGGGAGATTTTAACTGTTGGCAGTCCAACTCAGCTAAAAATATAAGGCCCAACAAATTCCTTACTGCCCTTGCAGACAATTACATTGTCCAGAAGGTAGAGGAGGCAACAAGAGGAACAGCTATTTTAGATCTGGTCAATAGGGAAGACCTCATAAATGGGGTCCCAATAAGGGAAGACCTCTGTTCATAAATGAGCTGGAGACAGGGATAAACAGTGAGGTGGCCAAGTTTGCAGATGACACAAAACTTTTCCGTGTGGTAAAAACCAGAGAAGATTGTGAAGAGCTCCAGAAGGATCTCTCCAAACTGGGGGAATGGGCTGAGAAATGGCAAATGTGTTTTAATGTAGCCAAATGTAAAGTAATGCATATTGGGGCAAAAAAATCCAAACTTTATCTATCAACTCATGGGCTCTGAGTTATCCGTGATGGATCAGGAAAGAGATCTTGGTGTGTTGGTGGACAGCTCCATGAAGGTGTCTCCCCAATGTGTGGCAGCGGTGAAGAAGGCCAATTCCATGCTAGGGATTATCAAAAAGGGGATTGAAAATAAAACAGCCAACATTATAATGCCATTATACAAAACAATAGTAAGGCCCCACCTGGAGTATTGTGTACAATTCTGGTCACCGCATCTCAAGAAAGACATAGTGGAACTGGAAAAGGTGCAGAAGAGAGCGACTAAAATGATTACTGGGCTGGGGCACCTCCCTTATGAGGAAAGGCTAAAACATTTGGGCCTCTTTAGTCTGGAAAAAAGGCGCCTGAGGGGGGGATATGATTGAGACATACAAAATAATGCAGGGCATGAGTAAAGTGGATAGAGGGAAGCTCTTCTCCCTCTCCCAAAATACCAGAACTAGAGGACATATACTCAAATTGAGGGCTGGGAGAGTAAGAACTGACAAAAGAAAATATTTTTCACCCAGCGCGTTGTTAGTCTATGGAACTCCCTGCCACAGGATGTGGTGATGGCATCTGGCCTGGATGCCTTCAAAGGGGGATTGGACAGATTCCTGGAGGAAAAGTCCATCACAGGTTACAAACCATGATGGAGATGTGTAATCTCCAGGCTTAAAACCAGGGTACTTCAAGGGCCAGATGCAGGGGAGTAGTATCAGGAGACAGATATCTAGTTTCATGTGCTCCCAAACACATCTGGTGGGGCCGCTGTGAGATACAGGAAGCTGGACTAGATGGGCCTTTGGCCTGATGCAGCATGGCTCTTCTTATGTTCTTATGTTCTTATGTACCTCATAAATGGAGTCGAAGTGGTGGGATCGTTAAGTAAAAGTGTCCATGCCCTCTTGGAATCCATTATACAGTTGGAAGGTAAGAAAAAGCATAGTCAGAAGCCTGGACCTTAGGAAAGCCAGTTTTGTAAACATAGGTAATTATTGGCAGTGATTCCATGGACCAAAAAACTGAAAGAGAAGGGAGTGCAAGATGGATGGGAGTTCCTTAAAAGTGAGATATTAAAGGCACAATCTAAAACTGTTCCAACAAGAAGAAAAAATGGGAGATGTCTAAAGAAACCAAAATAGTTAACTGAAGAACTTTCAACTCAGCTAAGTATAAAGAAAAACAAGTACAGGAAACTGAAAAATGGGGAATGCATAAAAAAAGAAATATAAGCAGATTGCTAGTATATGCAGGGTGGTTGTAAAAAAAAAAAAAGCTAAAGTGCAAAAAGAACTTAGACTTGCCAGAGAGAATAAAGATAGTAAAAAGGGTTTCTTTAGTTACGTCTGCAGCAAAAGGGGGGGGAATGATAGGCTCGCTGCATGGTGAAGAAAACCAGTTACTAACAGGAGACAAGGATAAGGCAGAACTACTCAACACTTTCTTTGCCTCAGTTTTTTCCAAAAAGGAAAAAAGAGTTCCTTTGGCACAAAGAGTAGATGAGGTAGGGCGGGAATTGCAACATAGAGTACACAGAGAGTTAGTACAGGAACACTTGGAAACATTAAATTAATTTAAGTCTCCTGGACCAGATGAATTACACCCAAGGATATGAAAATAACTGGCAAAAGTAATTCAGAACCATTGGCAATAATCTTTGAGAAGATCTGGAGAACAGGGGAAGTCCCCATAGATTGCACGAGGGCAAATGTTGTCCCTATCTTCAAAAAAAGGAACAAAGAAGACCTAAATAATTACCACCCAGTCAGCTTGACTTCAATTCCTGGAAAGATCCTAGAACAGATTATTAAGCAGATAGTCTGTAATTATTTAACTACTAGAAATGCTGTCACTACGAGAAGTCAACACGGGGTTTCTTAAAAACAAGTAATGCCAGACTAACTTGATCTCTTTCTTTGCTGGAAATGCAAAGAGGGGAAAAAGCAAAGTGTTCTGCTTATGCTGTGGATATTGCTTATCTGGATTTCAGTAAGGCCTTTTATAAGGTTCCCCATGATATACTTGCAAATAAGTTAGTAGAACGTGGGATAGATTGTACTACTGTTAGGTGGATTTGTAATTGGTTGACTGATCGCACCGAAAGTATGATCATAAATGGCTTCTCTTCAGCTTCGAGAGAAGTGATCAGTGGGGTGCCCTAGGGTTCTGTTCGGGGTCCGATGCTATTCAGTATCTTTATTAATGACTTGGATGAAGGAATAGAGTGTATGCAGATGAAACCAAATTGGGAGGGGTTGCTACTTCCCTAGAGCAGTGGTGGTGAACCTTTTAGAGACCAGGTGCCCAAACTGCTATTCAAAACCCACTAATTTTTCATAAAGTGTCAATACAGAAATTTAACCAGAATACAGGTGGCTGTGAAGGAGCAATGTTGGGTGCCCACAGAAAAGGCTCTGAGTGCCACCTTTGGCACCCATGCCATAGGTTTGCAAACACTGCCCTAGAGGATAGGATGAAAATCCAAAACGACCTTGACAAATTAGAGTGCTGGGGCAAAGTTAACGGAATGGGTTTCAACAGAGGGAAATGCAGGGTGCTGCCTCTAGGTAAAAAGAATGAATTGTACTGATATAGGATGGGAGACACTTGGCTGGAAAATACTACATGTGAAAAGGATCTGGGAGTCATGGTGGACCACAACTTGAAGATGAGTCAGCATTGTGACACGACGGCCAAGGAAGCCAATTTGATTATTGGTTGTATTAACAGAGGCATAGTGTCTAGATCAGGGATGTCCAAACTTTTTGCAAGGAGGGCCAGATTTACCGAAGTGAAGATGTGTGGGGGCCAGCCATTTGGTTGCATTTGGCCCCTGGGCCGGACTTTGGATAAATCTCTGTAACATGCAAGGAGGCAGGGAGGATGTTGCAGCAATGAAGTTGGAGGCAGGTAGGCTGGGCAGGTAGCTTGGGGGATGGACAGAGGCAGGGACAGCAGGCAAACCGTAAAACTGCAAGCTGATGCCTCCATCTGGTGTGGGGAGGGGCCAGCTGGCAGGGATGCTTGATAGGGTGAGCGAGTGGGGAGAAGAGGCTGCTGGCCTGACTTTGGCACCCAGGCCTGACTTTGGACATGCCTGGTCTAAATCAAGGAAAGTGATAATACCAGTCTATTCTGCTCTGGTCAGACCCCACCTGGAGTACTGTGTCCAGTTTTGTGCACCTCAGTTTAAAAAGGATATTGACAACCTTGAGTGGGTCCAGAGGAGGGTGACCAAGATGGTTGAGGGTCTTATGAGGAGCGGCTTAGAGAGCTGGGAATGTTTAGCATTACAAAAAGAAGGCTGAGAGGGGATATAATATCTATGTTTAAATATTTGAAAGGATGTCATATAGAAGAGGGAACAGGTTTG
>JAHTLZ010002298.1:0-17991 GCA_023846285.1 Phrynocephalus versicolor
ATGGGTCTACTCTGCATGGGATGAGCCTCTGTGTTTTGGCCACAGATTTGAAGGCCCATCCAGCTAAAACACTGCCAGGCATTTACACAACCAGCTAAAGCGGTGGTTCTCAACCTGTGGGTCCCCAGATGTTCCTGGACTGCAACTCCCAGAAGTCTTCCTCACTAGCTGAGCTGGCCATCATTTCTGGGAGTTGCAGTCCAGGAACATCTGGGGACCCATAGGTTGAGAACCACTGAACTAAAGAGAAGTAAAGGAATGCAGCTTCATACCCACCAACCTCAATGGAATCATGGTGAAGCAGAGAGACCCTAATGTCAAAAAGCCCCAGTGCTGATTAGTCCCATTTTTTTTAGCCAGGTATGGGTCCCCGTAGCCCACTTTTTTTAAAAAAAGGCAAGGATAGTGATTGTTATTGGACTACAAACCCCATCACCCTTAATTGTGACACTGTCTAGCTTTACTGGAAGCTGCGGTCCAAAAAACATTGAGAGGCCCCACTCCCTAGCTTGGAGTTTTGATATATGTAATCCAACATTCGCTGCACTGTTCATCTTTAAAAAAAAAAAGTTGCCTACCAGAATAAATGGAGCGGATGGTGTTATCTCCACTCTGAATGAACGACACCAGTGCCATCATGACACCCATGGTGGAACTGAGGGCTTCCTCATTGCCGTAGCGGGAATAAATGGGCTTGCCAGCTTCACTTAACACGAAGACATGCTTCCGGTGCGCCCGCCAGCTCTCTGCCGTCACGTCCTCATCCCGGTGTGTTGCTGGGCGGGTCTGCGCCGCAGCGGCCACCTCCTCTTCCCTGGGTGGAGCGTCGTTCATCCCCACGGGCCGGCTAAACTCGCTGGAGTCCTCCAATGTGATGTCGGTGGAGGCTGAATCGGACAAATCCTGGTCACTCAGCTCCTCCTGTGCATCCACTTTGCCATCGGCCATGCTCAAAGGACCGTTATCTGGGGCGGCCACAGCCAGCGCCTCAGGTTCGACCACGTCCGAACTAAGCTCATCTCCACCTGGAAAAGACATGGAGAAGTCACAGGGCAAACAAACAAACAAACAAAACCCCGGAATCTGAACTAATTTTTCCTATTCTTCCAACAGCTCCTCTAACCGAAAGGGGAACTCGACTGCTAACATTCGTGTCACTTCCAAGTCGGTTTTCCCTACAGCCTTTGCTACAAGTGCAATGGCGGCAATAGTCGGCCTCTCTCCCAAGTCTCCTCCTGAATCAGATGGCCCAGCCACCTTTTCTAATCTCAGCACCTTGAACCAGTTCCCAAGTTAGGAACAGAATACCTCCTTGCTCCTTCTCCGAAATTCACTTCCTCTTCAGTAGTCCCTCCCTACTGTGCGAGGGCAAAGCCTACGGCCACGCAACAACACTGATTCAAATATTTCCCTTATCATCCTTGCTTCTTCAATTGCCATGACCGGCCATGATCACAGGGGAATACTAAGAACTCAAGTTCAATAAAAAAAAAGTAACCTCTCTAAAATCCTATTATTCTAAAATGCCATGTCTATCAGTTCCACTATGTTAAGAGTAAGCTTTGATCTCATTACAGGCCTTGTTGGCTTGATCCAATCAGCGAGCGCTGTGAACAGGATAACTCTCTACAGCTACCAGCAGCAGATAAAAGAATGGAATACTAATTATCTATCAGTGGGGCAAGTACAGTATATATGAACTGTGTGTGTTTATATTTAGAGAGAGGGTTTCAGGGTGTGTGTTTTTTTAAATAAACAGATCCGCTTTAATCTTTATTTTATTAAATTTTAAATTTATTTTATTAAATTTCGTTGTTCCTGCAAGGGGGCAATGACAATAAAGATTCCTATTTATTATTTATTTTGAATATTTTTACCCAGCCTTTCTCCTTGGAAAAAGACCCAAGATGGCTTACAATAATGAGGGACAATATACAGCCCAGAACATTTGAGACATATTCAAGTTAAGATATATATTATTGTTTAGAAATTTAAAATTTGGGGAGAGGAGATAGAAGATCAATTATATCTACTGTACTGTTTTCTGGGAAGATTGCTTATAGCACTGGCCTATGATATTCAGTATTGTGCTTGGTACATTTCTTCTCTTTTTCTCCATATTTAGTTATGCTGTCGAGTTTGTTGCATGTGCATTATACCACTGCTCATCCTCCCCTTCAAAGCTGCGCCCACAAAATATGTCATGCCCACACCACCAAAAATCAAGCCTCTCCTTCCAGCAGCAGTGATACAGATGGCTCACAGGACACAATGCCTTACCTCTCCCCCTCCCCCCCCCCGCCTTTCCCAACCCAAGCTGCACCACCTGAAAATTCAAATAAAACTGATGAAGGTGGGAGGTTTGAAGGGAAGCCGGACATTTGAACGGGGTGCAAGGATGAGAAAAAGATGGAGAACCCCTAGTACATCCACTAGGATGTCAAGGGACTTACCTGTCCCTGTAGAGGCCAACTCAGCCTTTGGCTCAAGGATATCCATCCCACCCTCAGAGGGTAAGCCGGGATCTTCCATCTCCATCTCTACATCTTGAGCAGCAGCTGCAAAGACAAAGGGCAAAAAAATAACAGAACTCCATGAGTTAAGAGGACAAAAATATAAAAACCGGATGCAGATGCTACGCAGCCAACTTAGACTAAACTTAGAATAGCGTCTCTGAAGCACCACGATGGCCTAACTAGAATTTTTGGCTCAGGTAAATTAGCGACAATACCAAGCTAACCTTTCGGTTCAGAGAAAGAACAAGCACAACCCTGAGGAGAAAGGGCATCCCGAGCTCATTCCTCTCCCGAGGCATGAAAGAGTCTGTGTGTCGGATTCGCCTGCTTTGCTGGCCATAATCTCGGTCACATGCTAAATCAGGGATGCCTCAAAACAGACAGCAAACACCCTGCTTGCTAAGCACGCAATCTCTCTCTCTCTCTCTCTCTCTCACACACACACACACACACACACACACAGAGGCTATGTATGCCGGGATTATGCCGGGAGCAAGAATTCACGAGTGTGCTGGGCTGAGGAAGGTGGACATGCCTACCCCTTTTAACTTTTCAACCAAGTTGGCTGCACCCACATGGCTTAGTATAGAAGGAACAGAACCCCATTGGCAAATATGTACTGTACTTCTGTTTTCTTCTCCGTCCCTTTGTTCATTGGCTAAGTTCTGTTTAACAAGAGGGAGCAAGGGGTAGTTTAACTTGCTAATCAGACATAAACAAAGGCAAGGCTCCTCTGCATTTAAAAGCATTCGGTGGAGGAGAGCTTTCAGCAAGAAAAGCTGGTCATGCAGTAAGACGAAAAGCCACACCTGGTCGTTGCTCAAAGGTGAAGGAGGCCTGTCCTTTGTTTCTCTGCATGCTGCAGGGCAGGCAGAGTGGAGAGAAAGAGCGAGAAGATATAATTCCATGTTACAGATTAAGAACTTCCATCCCATAGCTGAACAAGGCAACAGCTAATGATCAGAGAAGTAAAATTTCCGGAAATTTTAAAGCCCCGTGGGAAAAAACTACCCCCCCCCAAAAAAAGGAAAAAAGTGCCTGAAAAATTTGCACCCGTGCTAGTGATACAAGGTGGCGGCGGAGATAACACTACTGATCACTGGGATCAATGTGGGTCTTTTTCTCTACCATCAGACTGGCCCTACCATTAGGCAGAGCAAGAGAGATACACCCCCCACAAGTAGCTGTTTATAAGTGTGGGAAAGGGGTAGCGAATGTCCCATTCCTGAGTTATATTTTGTTTCTACCTCCAAAAAAAGGGGAACGATATATGTAGGGTTGCCTGTCTCAAAAGCAAATGCAAGGGCTCGTCTTGATCAGAGAGAAGGAAGGTCATCATGTTTTTTCCTCCACTGCCTCAGGATAGCTCCTTGTCTCAGACACTAGATAAATAACCCTATGTGGTAGGTTTACAACAGAAGCAGATTTTTCTGTGTGACACTGGACCAGCCAAGGGCAACCAAGAAATCATGGGTGCATACACATACAACCTCTCTTGGTGCACTCTCTTCTAAAAGCCCTTCCTTTTAAAAACTATTAACACTAATGAACAAAGAGACAGATATCCATTGGGTTTTTTAAAGTGGGCTTTCCCCCCCACCCACCCACACACCTGAAAACTAGAGAAAGAGTTAAGACAGGCTGCCAGGAGGGTGTGCATAAACATCATTTCAGTTGTAAAAGAAGAGAAAGCAAAAATTTATCCTCAGTGCTCAGAAGCCTGAGCAAACTTTTTCTGTATATTTTTGCTTTGGACTTACATAAATAAGCTTTGATAGATGTGTAGACAACCCATTGCCGGAGGCAGGAAAGGCATAATTCCAAGTGAAAAGGCAGGGAAGTATTTAGAAATGGTGTGTGGGGGGGGGTTGCTTGCAGGGGAAGAATGTTTTAACAGGATTTCTCCTCCACCACCCCTCCCAGGCCATCCGTGTGCCACCACAGCTGTATGTGCGGGCAGATGATTAAAATGTTTGCCCATCTGGAACAGGAGCTGTCAACTTCCTTACTCAACAACAACAACTTTACTGATTAGCCGTTCGGGCCATATCAAGTACTAAAACTACATAGGTCCAGAAAGATACAAAAAATACAAGTTGTGACTGAACAGTTTTCAAAGTTAGGGTGGCCAAAACGAATGTTATCATTCAAGAGTCAGTGTCGCCCCTACAGTAAATGCCAATTTGATCAATATAGGAAGATCTTACTCTGGCTGCCTTACCTATGAAATTGGCGACACCATGAACAACCTGCACGTTTAAGCTTTGAAGCAAAAAGGTGAGCTGAAAGTTCACATTCCAATGGGCAATTTTGGCCATCATTTTTGATAAATAAGACTGTCTGAGGGCTGTATATAGTTCACAATCAAATAAAATATGGGCAATATCCTCTATAGCGGGGGCACTGCAGATACATGTTCTCTCGTGGTAAGGTAGATTATGAAAACGGCCAAATTTATTCATAGATTCCAGTAATTCGAATGTTAATCTTGTATAGGCTCTCCTCAAAGAATAAGGTAAACTAATTGTTTGATACTTCTCGCACCTGAATACCAGTTTGTTTACTCATTACATGCATATCCCATTTTTTCCTTACTGTCTTCTCCACTTTGCTATCACAGCCACCCATGCTGAGAAAGAGAGAGATGGGATGAGTAAAGCTGAGTTTTCAAAAAGCAATCTACAAACCTAGACAATCACTTTTGAGATTAAGGAGAGAAAAGAGGCGAACAAACACCAGGATTTAAGGCAGAGTTGTGCAATGATTAGAGTGAGGTACTAACTAATCCCTCTTGCACCATAAAACTCACTGGGCGAAGGGCAGGGTGAAAAAGGAGGGCTGTCCCTAACTCACAGGGCTGTGAAGATAAAAGTTGAGAGAACAAAAAGATAAGCAATGAACAATCAGATTACTGCAGTTCAGAGGAGACAGCCCTGAGTAGACAGGAAATGCCACATATAAGTCAAATTGTGTTGCATCACTCTGGGTAGTACCTAATGAATGTGGGCTCAGGTCAAAGGTGGGAAGCTACACATTCAGACTACAACTCCCAAGGCAGCCCGCCCAATATAGGATCTCAGACAAACAACTCTTTCTAGTGAACAAGGGTTTCCACAATCATTCTATGGCATGAAGCACAACAAGGCTGCCTACAATTTCAGCAAGCTGAGAGATGGGACATGTACACAAGCACCCAACTAAAAAACTTCCAGAAAGCCACAGTCAGCAAGTCCAGTTGTAGGTCAACTCCCCTTCCCTTCCCATAGCAAGGCTGCCCGAAGCACAGAGAAAATCAGAGTATATTCCTGTGTTGGATGCAGCCAGGTAACACCAGAGCTTCAGCACAAGAGACCTCAGCCAGGGAGAAAACCTCAGCGATCTAATTCTGCCTCAAGTGTTCAAACAAATCACCCACAGGGGAAACAGACCCACTACCTTTCCACTAAGCCTTGTGATTCCTCTGAATATTACTTTATAGAGTAACATGTACAAACTTCAGCCCTCCTGATGTTTTGGACCACAACTCCCAGAATTCTAAGCTTCGGTTGCCAATGACAAAGGACTGTGGGGGTTGCAGTCCAAAACATCTGGAGGGCTGAAGTTTGGACGTGCCTGAAGCTCTCCCTCCCCCTCCTCTTTTTTTTTAACACCTAAAGGTCCATCCCAAACACAGACATGTGCCACCTCAGACAAATGCCCATGCCTGGCTAATTTTCAATAATCAAAAGCAAACTCTTAATCAGCTTCCTCACATATTTTTAAAATTGGTTCCAGACAAGGTTTCAGTTGAACAACTGCTCTACTTCAAACAGCAATGGATCAGATTTCAGGTGTAAATCTGTGTTTCCTCATTGCTTTCTTTCTCTTTTCCCCAACACATATAAATATCTGTAAAGCAGGAAAAGACAGAAAAGGTGAACCATCTATCCAACGGGTAGCTCAGTGAACTAAGAGTCTTTGCTGAAAAGCAGGGCCAACCAATAACCATTGCCTCTCTCTAACACTGCAGTCACTAAGTGGTCACATCTTGAGATGTTACATGTACATAGACCTACACATATGTACATCGTCCTAAAGTACTGGGCACTTACCCCACCCGGGAAGCCCACGAGATGTAACAAGTTGTCCTTGTTAGAGAGAATCCATTCTAGTAACCTCAGAGCATCTTACAGAAAACAGCACAACGTGACCCTCTGCATATAACTGCCCAGAGTGACCTTGCTGCCAGATGGGCGGTTGCACATTAATTAATTTATTCATTTATTTTTTATTTATTTTACTGAAGGAAAGGCAACTCTGTCTTTCTCTTTCACATGCATTTATCACTCCCCTCCGTTACCAAAACAAAAAACAAAAAAAACCAGCAACCCACATATCCAGCTCTGTAAAACAAGGACTTGGAGAGTTCCACTGAAACCAACAGGCCAAAAGCTTGAGTACTCATCCATACTTGTTACTGCCTCTGAAAGGTTCCAATGGGGGAATGGCCAAATCCAGATCCCCATACAGTATTGCCAAAACACCACCATCTCCAGAAGGACCATTATGATGTTGCAAAACATCTAAGAGTCCAGCTCTCTGGTTGCAGCCATAGTCGACTAAAGCAGTGAGCATTGCACTCATTCCTTTCGTTAATCAACTGTATTGTAAAACCAACACTGTGGTTGCTCTGAAAGGGCAGGGGTGGGGATCCTTAGCTGGGGGTGGGGGGTGGGGTACCTTTATTCAAACTAGCAAAAGTGTCACAGCTATGTGCAGGAGGAGATCTACAGTAATACCTGAAGCTAAGTGGTGGTTGTTTTTAAGTGCAGAGGAGAAACAAGGCCAGGTGGAGCAGTCAAAAAATCACACTACTGGCCTCAATTTCAAGGCAGAGGGGTTAATGGACTGGAGGAACCACGAGAGGTGTTGCTGACTACAATCTTCTGCGGGAGCTGCTGCAACTCCCTGGCGCAGTGAGAGATTCCCTTTTGGCAACGAACACGGCCAAGGCCAGAATCAACTTTTCATAAGGGATCACACACACGCAACTCTGCGTCACGCTGGATCCATCCACACACAACTGAACCGCCACCAAAGCTAAGACGAGCCTCCCAGTATCAGGGCCGTCTACCCCTCTCTACCCAGGGCTGGCGAGGCCAAACGCGCCCTCCTCCGACTGGGCTTCTGGCGGGATTCCCCAGGAGGAGCCGGTGGTTCAGACGGCAAAAGGGGCTCGGATCAAGTCCCTCCGGGCCAGCCAGGCCCCCCCCCCCAGGGTCCTGCTTGCCGGCTGCAAGGATCCCGCAGCCCAGCTGAGCCCGGGGAAGACGCCCGAGGCCACCGCCAGCTCCACCGTGGAAAGAATAGGGAGGAAACCCCCTGATCACGTTGCAGACCACCGCCCGCGGTCCAGCGCCCCGCGGCTTTTGCTCACCCTCCGCTCGGGAGATCCTCGCTTCCCCGGCGTCATCGCTCCGAATTCCCCCGGACTCTGCCGGCCACACTTCCTGACCCGAAGTGGCGCGGGGTGGTGGTGGTGGGCGGGGCGAGGAGGGGGAACAAAATAACTCAGCGGCTCCTCCAATGAGAAGAAGCGCGGGGGGGCCCAGGAGGCCAATCAGAGCCAAGGCGGTCCTTACTTGGGAGCCGGAGGCCAATCCCGTTCTTTTAGCCTAGGGAAACGTCAGTCAGGAAAAAGGGAAGGAGGGCGCAGCTCCGAGAAGCCGGGGAGAGTGACAGCTACCTTGGCTAAGCAAATCCCCAAGGAAGGAGGCAAAGAGGCGGGAGAATGAGCTCGGCCTGGGAGGGAATCGCCCAATCGGCGAATACTCGGCGAAAGCAAAGAAAGGGCGGGGCCGTCCTCAGCGTCAACCTATTGGAACACGCCTTTTCGAGCCTTCCCCCCACCCCCCACCCCATAGGCAGGCAATTACGGCGGACGGGCTGGCGGTTGCAACCGCTGCTCGGCGGATGACATCATCCCTCCTGCCTCGCGACGCGGAGGGCGCGGGATCCTGTGGCGGTGGCTTGGTTGGCCTGCCCCCCCCGTCCTGCGCTTTCCCGCGGTGGATTGGGGGGGGGGAACCCTTCTGGTGCAGTGAGATGCGGAGGGAGCCTGGAGCGGAGTCCCTTTTGGAAGCCAGGGAGCGCGGTTGGCCCGTGTGGCCGCAACCCAAGATCCTCGGAGTCCCTGAATCCAAAGCGTAGAAGTGAAAAGGGGTTTGAGCCGGGTGACCCCCTCCAATAAATAAATAAATAAATAAATAAGTACAAGGATAGGCTAGGAGGTGTTGCCTGCCTTTATTGGTCTCTAATAAAATAAAATAAAATAAGGCATACCTTTATAGGTCTCTAATAAAATAAAATAAAATAATGCATGCTGAGCTTTGGATAGCGAGCCATCTTTTATCAAAGCATTGTACCAAAATCCATTCTTGATAGAGGAAGAGTATGGGTCGCTGAGATCCTTTGTGGGAAGATGGAATTCACCAGACATGGTATCAGGAGGCAGGGCTGTTTTGAAAGCCCCAGATAAGGTTTAAAACCCAGCACACCAAACAAATCCACCCATTCCCCTTCCCTCAATTTGTCTCTCTGAAGACCATGATCCCTGCTGGTCTGTGGGTGTTTTTTTTTGGGTGGGGGTGGGGGGGAATTGAAAAAGCCAGGTGTTCCTTTTGGAAGTTGGGTAAAATTTAGTAAAACTCTATTTTATTTTATTAGTGACCTATAAACGTATCACCTACCTAGCCTATCCTTGAATCCAAAGCGGAGCCAGTTTCGTTCGACAGCCGCTGTTGATGTAGCTGGCAAATTGGACCGTGGCCCATGAAACCTTTATCTCTGACAAAACCTGTTTATCCATGTCTGCTACAAAGAGTTTTTTGTTTGTTAAAAATTTAAATTTATTTTTCTTGTCCTTTTCTTGTCATTCGTGCAGAAAGGCAACCCAGGGCGGCCAAGCAGATTTGGCTGCCCAAGGGAAACACCTCAGGGTGCGGATGGAAAGTCAACCCGCCCAAGTCAAGGTGAACAGAACCAAAAACCCACTGTATTATTATCATGAGAGGGCAATGCTCATGGGAAGAGAAAGGGAAGGCCTTTTAGAGGGAGAAGGAGGCCCAATAGGAGCTGGATTGACCCAAGAAAAGAAGCCATAGCTTGGAGTTTGCAAAACCTGAGCAGGGCAAATTAGAGATAGGCGGTCATGAATTCATAGGATTGAAAACAACTTTACTACACATAACAGCAGCAGCAACAACAACAACAGCAATAAATAGAACTGCAGAGCTGGAAGGGACACAGTGCAACAATGAGTCCAGCTTCGGTCAAAGAGACACGAGAGGGGATCCAATTCCCATGTTCTGGCTCCAAAAGTCTCCCATTGCCACTCCTTATCAGGAAAAACGCAACCTGTAAATAAGACATAAAAGTATACAATGTTGGCAGGCTAAACAAATCGACTAAACTGGTAAAAAAATGTTGACAGGTGTGGAGCAAGTACAGGATTGGGGGGACTGCTTTTAATATATCTATCTGTATATCTGGGCCCTTCAGCTTTTCCTCGTCAGGAAAGCTGCTGGAGGTGAGAAAGTATCAGGAGACTCATAAATTTCTTCCCATTGACTCACTTATTAAGATCTCATACATTTTCTCTTTGGTTAATATACTATTGTTACGTCCCAATAAGTCACTTCTGACTTATGGCAACCCCAATAAGGTTTTCAGTGCATATCAGATTTTCAAGGAGTGTTTTCCATTGCTGCTGCCACCATCCATTTTCAATAGTCAAGGTTAATATAGCATTGTTATAGTTCAGTGTTGGTGAACCTTCAGCACTCCAGATGTTTTGGACCGCAACTCCCACAGTCCTTTGTAATTGGCAATACAGGCTTATAATTCTGGGAGTTGTCCAAAACATCTGGAGTGCTGAAGGTTCACCATCACTGCTATAATTCCATCACTTTTGCAACATTTCATATATTTTATAATTGTTGTCACAGTAGTCACATTGTAATTATTATTATTTGTTACACTTATATCCCGCCCATCTTCCAGAACGGAACTCTACAGTTGTTGTTGTTGTTGTTGTTGTTGTTGTTGTTGTTAAACTGCATGCATGATGGATACTCATATTAACAATAAGAGCTTTAAACCTTTAATAGGAAGAAATACACTCCTCTTCTTGTAAAAAATAGATGCATAATTAACCATCATAGAAACACCCATAGTTTATCTTTGTATTTTGCACACTGGTCACTGGGTGGCGTGATTAGAACAGGTTTTTTTTATATTTTATTACAAATTTATAAAAGAACAGATAAACAGCAAAATAACACAAGGAAGAGAAAATAACTCACAACAATATAACAAAAGTATAACAAGTATAAAGACATAGACCCAGTGCTACCCACCCACCCCTCGGGACTTAAACAAAATTACAACTTTCATATTATTGACCAACCCATTTCTCTCCAGAAATAACATTGAATCTTCTCCAGGTGTGTACCCTTTACCTTTTTGAAATACATATACCAGTAATTTATCCCATATTCCATTAAAGTCATTAGACGTGCTCAGCCCTTTCCTGATTTTGATTTCACAAGTCAGTTTATCATTAATAGCTAAATTCCATAACTCTTTATACCATTCTTCCATTACTAATTGATTATTAGATTTCCAATATTTGGCAAAAATCAGCCTTGCGGCCGTAACCATTATAATTACCAATTCCCCCTCCTCTTTCTTCAGTTGTGTATCTGCAACTATATTTAACAATACCAGCTGGGGGGACATTGGAATCTTTTTCCCTAATATTTCTTGCATTTCATTGAAAATCAAATTCATTCCAATTTCCTTTTCTCACGTGCCCACCACATATGTAAATATGTCCCTTTATCTTTTTTACATTTCCAACATATTGGAGATATTTATTTCTTATATTTAAGTTCACAGGTGTTATATACCATCTCCAATATACTTTATAACAGTTTTCTTTAACTCTCACTGACATATTCTTCACTATTCTTTTATTCCACATTTCCCCCATTCTTCCTTTTTTATCTCTTTATTAATATCTTCTTGCCAAATCTCTGTTAACTTATTACTTTTTTATTATCCTCCTGAATTAATATTTTATATATTTCACTTACAATTACTTTCTTCTATTCTTTATACTCAGTCTCATTTCTTCTATCTATAATTTCTTCAAATCTGGTCAATTTTTTACATTCTCCTACTTTAGTTATCCATTCTTTAGTCATTTTTTCCAATTGTATAATGTTCAACCAGGAAATATTTTCTCCCAATTTTTCCTTTATGCTTGGTCTACTCTGCATTTGCTTTAACCAATCCCGTAAGTATATAGCATTTTTATCATGCAGTAGCATATTTAACTTCCGTTTTAAATTTTCTGGGAAATTCTTAATCTCTGTTATTCGTGTCAAAGGTGAAACCAATGGGTTTAAAATCTCCCTGAAGTTCCTCCAACATTCCATAGTATGGAATGGATTATTTATCTTTTTCACCTGAACTTTAATGTCTTCCTTAAAAAAATATTCTCTTTTTGTGTAATTTCTAAGTCTCTCCAAATTAAATTATCATTTCCTATTATTAAGTCTGGAATATGTCTTAATTGATTGGCTATGTAATATAGCTTAATATTAGGTAACCCTAAACCACCTTCTTTTTGTGGTATATACCAGGCCTGCCCAACAGGTAGCCCGCGGGCAACCGGTAGCCCGCGAAGGGTTCAAAAGTAGCCCGCCGGCCATCAATAAAAATAGTGAGGGGATAAGTTCTCCACTCCTCCCTCCCCCATCCCAAGGACCACCACTGTCCCAGCAAAGTTCTGGTAATGCCAGCCCATTGTCTTAGCCGAGTGGAGCAGTTGAAGGGCCATAGTGCATTGAAATCTGTTCCCTCCAGAACAGATTAATGGATTTTCAGTGCATTCCTATGGGAAACCACTGCTCAATTTACAAAAGATTTTTCTTTTGAGCACATGCTCGGAACGGATAAAATTCGTAAGTAGAGGTTTTAGTGTAGTAGCCCTCAGGCACTTTGGGCCGGATAAAGTAG
The DNA here is from genome assembly GCA_023846285.1 of Phrynocephalus versicolor. Classification (NCBI taxonomy): domain Eukaryota; kingdom Metazoa; phylum Chordata; class Lepidosauria; order Squamata; family Agamidae; genus Phrynocephalus; species Phrynocephalus versicolor. The sequence goes on from JAHTLZ010002298.1 coordinate 12,579, forward strand.
ACCTTGGCCTGTTCAAAGTTGAACATCCCTGGTATATACCATAAGCTCTTATTGATCCTGGCTTTTTTATTGCAATTGCAAAACATATTAATTTTCCCCTGAATCCCTTTAAGTTCACTTTCATCCCATTTTATAGGTAACATCCAAAATAAAAAGTTTAATTTGGGGATAATTTTCATTTTACATAATGAAATCCTTCCAAACCAAGAAATCCTTAATTTTTTATATTCTTTTATTTGTTCAGTGATCTCTTTCTTAACTTTCTCAACGTTTATCTTAACTATATCTTGTAAGCTCCATGCTAATTTTATCCCCAAGTAATTAATGCTATTTATTACTTTACCTTTAAATAGTTCCCTAAATAATTTTTCTCTTCTTCACTGTAATTTAACAACATACATTCTGATTTGTTCCAATTAACCTTTAATCCTGTTGCTTCCTCAAACGTCTTTAAATGTTTCTGTAATTGGTAAATATTAATCAGTGGGTTTTTAATTATTAATAATGTATCATCAGCAAATAAATTAATTTTATTTGACTTCCCCTCTTCAACTTTTTCTAGTTCTTTATCCCTTCTTATTGCATTAGCCATCATTTCCATTATAAGTATAAACAAAGCTGGAGATAATGGGCAACCTTGTCTAGTTCCTCGGCCCAGGGTAATACGTTCTGTTATTCCATCATTCACTAAGACTTTAGCCTTGTTATAAGAATACAACTGATTTATTATATTGCTAAATTGAGCACTAAAACCTAATTGATTAATTAGAATCTTTAAGGTACTCCATTCTACTGTATCAAATGCTTTAAAAATGTCTAATGAGTAGACATGGGCACGACCAGAAAAAAATGACGTTTCGAGTTTTCGTTTGTCGGAACGGGTCCGTTTCGGGTCGTTTCCGTTTGTCGCGAAATTTTTCAAAAATTTGCTAAGCCTTGGTACTTTTTATAGTTACCCTCCATTTGCTGTTGATATATCCCTTTTAAAAGGCTTTTAACATGCTTTTCGTCTTCTCATTTTTTTCTTATATGATGATTTGATTCTTTCAGTATCTAATAATTGCTGATCCTTCTTTGTTGTTTTAAGTTTCATCTGTTTTAATGATTTGTAAGACACCTAGAATCCCATTGCTAGGAAATAGGCAGCGTAGATGAGCAGTGGAAAATGTGTGTGTGTGTGTGTGTGTGTGTTACACTATATTCAACACTCTTCAAATGTACCTGTTACACTTCCGTTGAGATCAGTGGGTCTCTGTCAATGGAAGAAACTCCTTCTCACTGTAACCCTTGCTCTTCAGAGGTTCAGGCAGCTTGGCAGTTTGAATCTCAGGTGCTATGCGGCAGAGTGAACCCCAGCTCCTGCCAATCTAGCAATTTGAAAACATGTAAATGCAAGTAGATATATAGGTACTGCATAAAAAGCAGGAAGGTAAACAGTGTTCCGTGCACAGAAATGCATTTGGCCATGCCGACCACATGGCCACGGACTTGTACTACACTGGCTCTTTGGCTCAGAAATGGAGATGAGTGCTGCCCCTAGAGTTGGGGGCAGCACACATGTGTGGGGAAAACATTTACCCTTTTATTGGCAAAGACACAGCAAAACGTACATAGAGTGCTATTGCTGAATACCAACAACTAGTTCTTCTTACATATCTGAGATTAGAGAAAGATTTACCAAGGCAGGAGGTATGGGCCCTGGGGTTAGGCTTCAGTGCCTCTCATTTAGAAACAAAGCTCTGGAAGTTGGGATTAACAGACTGCTATCTTTACTGACATTATTATTAACTTGTGTTCTTCTCTTTGTAGCCAGTGCCTCTGTAGGGACTTTCCATGATACAGTCACTGACCCATGATCGGAGAGAAAGAAAGACAGATCATATTCCCCAGGGCCAAGATAGCTGGGCTCAGTAAATATATTCCCCATACAGGTGGCTGAATCAGAGATCAAGGAGAGACTCGTTTGTCATTCGCATAGTCATGGTTTGGCAGAACAGAGGAATTATTTAGAAACTTCTTGGTGGAGTTGTGCAGACCTATCATGTTTGGAAATTAAGGCGGAGAGAGTTGTTACTGAAATTCTAAAGGCCTATTTGGAACAGAAAGAGCCATGTTGCTAAATTGGACAGCAGTGGTCCATAACTTTTTCAACTTATGGCTCCCTTGACTTATTGATTTAATATATATATGAGGCTGCTAGGAGGGATCATCAGGAGTTTTGGAGCGTCATGTCATCGCTATGGTGATGACACCCAGCTCTGTCTCTCCTTTCCATCTTCTGCAGTGGATGCTGTTCCATCTTTTGAGGGTTACCTGGATGCCGTTCTGGGATGGATGAGGGCAAATAGACACTCCCTCTCATTTGGGGGAGGGGGGCGAATCTCACTGCTCAGAATGAGGTGCGCAGCTTGGGCATTCTTTTGGACCTGATGCTGTATCAGGTAGTGTCAGTGGTCCATTCTCCTCATTACCATCCGTGGCAGATGCTCATCTGTGTCCCTATCTGGACACAGGGGCTCTCACCACACTGGTCCATGCATCTCAAGACTGGGCTATTGCAGCTCTCTCTACGTGGGGCTGCCCTTGAGGCTGATGTGGAGACTCCAGCTGATCCAGAACACAGCGGCCAGATTGCTGACTAGGACTAGAAAATACGACCATGACCATATATCCTCAGAGCTGGCTGTTCTGCACAGGCTTCCAGTTCAGTTCTGCATCGATTTCAAGGTTCTAACTATGACATACAACGCTCTAAAATGGTTTATGACCTCACTACCTCTCAGAATGCTTTCTTCCAATGAAAGCTGCTGATAATACCCGATCTTCCCAGGCTAGGCGTTTGAGGCAATTAGCACCGCAAGAGGCCCAAAAGGAAAAAAAACTAGAAATAGGACCTTTTCTGCTACTGCCCTTCACCTGTGCAATAACCTTCCACCAGACATCTGCCTGGTCCCCTCTTTAGCTGTTTTTTAAAAAAAAACTACTGAAAACCTTGTTGTTTAAGCAGGCATTTCCTCAAATGGATCCAGTGTTCATCCAATAAAACATTTTAGCTGCTGTGCCCGCCAATAATATAGGTTTATGGAATAGGCAGTATAAAAATCCAATAAATAAATAAAATTACAGTACCAGCCACTGGTTGCAGCAACTCCAACATGGTACTTCGTATGGAGGGGTGAAAAGGGAGGGATGAAGCTTGACCTAAGTAGTACATCCAAGGATTCTGCGGTGTCCCTGGTTAGTTTTGGCAGCACCCCAGGGTGCCATGATGCACTGCTTGGGAGCTACTGCTTGTACAGGGAACATTAAAAAATAAGTTCTAGGGTTTTTGTGGTATGAGTCAGGCTTCTGTGTGCATCCTGATTCAATGAATGATTAGTTGTAGGTGAGGACCAGGCAGTTCCAGGTTCAAGATACCATCATTGTTGTGTCCTGGATAGCCTTGGGCTGTCCTCTGTTTCAGCCATGCCCCAGCTCGCCTTTATGAGGAAAAAAGTGTGGGAGAGGTTGCTCTGAGCAACTCTGAGGAAGAGAAAGATATAAACAAATCATGAATGGATTTTCACGTCACAACATACATGCTCATGGAAGTGGCTCTTTGTTTGCAGATACTGTGGAACTTGAGCATCTTGGCTCAGCCCATCTTTCTCTAGACCAGTGGTTCTCAACCTGTGGGTCCCCAGATGCTCCTGGACTGCAACACGCAGAAGTCTTCATCACTAGCTGAGCTGGCCAAGATTTCTGGGAGTTGTAGTCCAGGAACATCTGGGGACCCCCAGGTTGAAAACCGCTGATCTAGACCAACAGGGTGGGGAGTCCAGATGTGGAATTCATCTGCCAGCCTTCTTCACCAAAGGCTGCCATGGGCTGATGAAGCAGCTGCCGTCCTTCACCTCTCTTATACTTCACCTAGCTCTAACCTAAGGCAGTAACCACTCCCCCTACCCCTAGGATTGCTGTACAGTATATGTGAAATTGCTCAAGGTTCCTGTGAGTCCAAACATTTAGCAGAATGGCTGGAACCTGGTGCGTGTGTTTTGTGTGTATACATACACAAGGAGTGACATACTTTCATGTGTAACATAAATAATTTAACTTGGATTCCTTTAGCGAGGACGGGGTTGGAATTGCTGACCTTATAGACCCCTTAGCATTATTATTCTATGATTCTAAATTATATGAATCTAGAAAGTCCCCCATTCAACCATATCCCTCCTCATCTTCAGATAAAAGTGGAAAAGACTCCTTGTTGAATCCCTGGCAAGACAGCTGCAGCCAGCCAGAGTTGACATTACTGATCAATAAGCCTAACCCTATGGTCTGGCTTCTTATAAAGAAGCTTTCCATGTTTCTAACCTTGTACCCATGGAAGAGACTGCCTCTTCTTTTTTTCTAGCTGATTCGGTGGTCATCCTACCAGGTAGGGAATATTACCAGTCTCTTAAGGATGATGAAAGGGGAACCCTAGACTGAGGCTGATACTTCATGTCCCTCTCGCTGCAGTTCGCTGCCCCACTGGAGACCGGTTCGAAGGGACGTAACCTCACGTCCTTGTGGGGTCAATCCGAGTTCGAAGGAACGTAACCTCACATCCTTGTGGGGTCAATCTGAGTTCAAAGGAACGGAACCTCACATCCTTGTGGGGTCAATCTGAGTTCAAAGGAACGGAACCTCACGTCCTTGTGGGGTCAATCCGAGTTCACCCTGACCACGCCCCCTGAACTGCGCTCCAAGCGGGGTGAGAGATTCCCGTTCTGGAGCTCGGGAATCTTTTCAATCCACTTCTCGATCCGTGTTGAAAACTGATTTCAACACGGAGGCAAGTTCACCACGGCTCGAGGAAGGGCATGAAGTAACCACCAGAAAGGCTAGGCTCATGTACACAGGAAACAGAATATCACAGTTCAGCTGAGCAGGCCAAAGAATGATCAGAGTATCAGCCAGGTTATTCAATAAATAATAACTCTACCACTGTATCAGGAAGGAGCCATGGAACAAGGCCAGGTGGATAAATCCAGCCAACAATCCAAAAGCACAGAAGAAAGAGATCCAGAGTAGGTAGTTCACAGGGCAAGAGAAATTGGAAAAAAGTTTCAAGACACAAAGCAGGATCTGCCAGCATTATGGGAGCTAGCACAAGATGTTCCAACCAAGTCATTTCGTTAATTTGCAGCAGTGTCATTTGCAGCTGAACTGGAGAGCACTCTGTTCAGTACTTGGATGAAGGATTTCCAGCATCAGGTTTCTGCAATAGGAGGACTCTCCTTTTAAGGAGACCCTTTACTCATTAGGAGGACCCTACTTCCAAGAAGCCTCCCCTGTTGTTTGGGTCTGTGTAAGGTTGCCTCCTGCCTGGCTTATTCCTTTGTTCTCTAACTGTTCCTTGGATTTGAAGAAGCCCCATCTCCACAGA
>JAHTLZ010002299.1:5256-17019 GCA_023846285.1 Phrynocephalus versicolor
GCCTCGAAGCCTTATAATAATTCCTTGATCCGATTCCCTTGCTGCAGAGCCCGGACGTTAAGAGAGAAATGTTGCCGCCTCTCTTTTGATTCTGCCCTACTTGTTTCTGTGTGAAGAGTGCCTCTGAGCATATGCAGAGTTAAAACCGCATTAATATTTTTTCTTTCTATTTAGAGGCAAAGCTTTATGAATCACATCGTCTGCTGTTTGGATTACTACTGTGGTGTTACGCCCCCCCCCCAAAAAAAAACAATCCCCCAATTTAAAACCCAAAATGTGCTCAGCTCAAACATCTTTTGGTTACCTCAAAAGCATTTACAAACAACACGCTAACGTGTCTTAGCGCTCAACTTCATGAACTAGCGTTCTGCATGATGTCATGTCCAGTTATTCACATGCCCCCCTTCTCTAAGCAAAATCCAATGTCCTGTGAATTAAAAACTCCTTGACAGTTGAATACAGCTGCCTCGATAAACCAAAGGGACCGCAACTTCGACTGTGCCCTATCAGAAGGCACCAATTGTTTGACGCGGGTAATTTTTCTTATTAATTTCAGGCCCTCCTGAAATTACGTCGTATAACAAAATTACTGGTACGCCCTGAGAGATGTAAAAGTTGTACTGCATTGAAGAAAAATATTTTCGAAAACGTGCTGAGTGAGTAAACAGACAAGCATCTATCGCGGCCCCTAACGCTAGCAGTGGTACGTTCCTTCCTTGTTCGTAAGGGTCAGTCCCATGGTATGAACTTCTGACCTCTTGCTGGCCATCAGGCAGTAAACAACAGGATCTGCCTTCCTGACGGCAGGTGTTGGACTAGCAGGAGCCTGTCCATTAGCAACTCCACCCCATTCCCTCCTCAAACAATGGGGCCCTCAGTTATCCAGGCCGAATAAAATGTTTCAAGTGGTTACCTTCGTCCTGTCATCCTGATTAGTTTGAAGGACTTTGCATGCCTCTGAATGAAGATATCGTAGGACAGTGATTAAAATTATTCTTCTTAAAATAAATGAAACAAAGCATTGCATTGAAAACTCTGTTTTTATTCCTTGCAAACCCTCATATGCACGGGTGGAAAAGACTTTATGAACTATTTTCTTGCAGGAAGTCTGTATAGCATGTATGTAGGCATGGTATACAGACTTCTAGGCACCTGGGACTTGAACGACACATTGACACCACCTCTTATTGGTTGAAATTAGTTTCATTTTCCAGAGAAATGTTCAGGGTCCTGCAACAAAACCTTATAAATACCCTGGAGTACCTTTAGAAACCCGTGGAGAATTTGTTGTGTTGAGGGTTGTACTGCAGTGAAGCTTGGAGTTATTCTTTATATAGGAAGAACAAAAGTGAGGATATGATGGAAGGAGGGAGGGGTAGATTTTGGACAGAGGCGGAGGTTACTGCACTTCTAGATATTTTTATTGAGAACAGGCTTGGCCCTGTTCTTTTTCACATGCAGCCTAGGAGAAATGAAGAAGCCTTCAGGCTGGCTTCTCGCCAACTCGCAAGGCTTAATTATGCAAGAAATCCCAGCCAAATAAGGTCCAAATTTAAGACCCTGAGACAAAATTTTAACAGGTGTCTTTACTATTTTGGTGAGGGTGCAGAGGAGAGGCACCAATCTGCATATTGGGGGCAGCTACTGGAATTGTGGATTCAAGCGGACCGGCCCCACCCACAATTCCTGTGTACTGCAGTAAATCCTGAATGTATTTACATTGTTTGCACGTCAGGCCCTTACTAATCTGTAGGTAAGATACATGGGTCAATTGGTTCTGCATGTCCCAACATGCCATTGTTCATCCATAGTCAGAAAAGCCATTATTTCTAGTAACTGCAAATACATTAATGAGTTGTACAGATATATGCTAATATTTCTTTCGAATGATAATACAATTTATGTTCAGTAAATTATATGCCAACCCTTAACACCATTTCTGTTTTGAACTATAGGAGCAGGTCCAGCCAGACAACTCGGGCTAAGAAGGGGAGCACAGCAGCAACGCAGATTGCCTGAAAGGAGGAGACCTCACGAGGGAGATTCAGATGCTTCTGATGAAGAAGAACAGGCCTTGGGCGAGAACATCCAACTTCATGCACAGGAAGCGCCACAAGTCCATGAAGACCCAGAGGCAGAACAAGCAGGACATGGTGAGCAGCAAGGTGTGTAACATTTCAAAGGGTTTCAGGCAGATAGGTTCAAGATTACCACTGCACATAATTTACACTAAAACTCAAACCTTTCTCATCAATTCAGACAATTTACCAGAACGCCCGCTGGACATAATGCAGGAACCTGTGTGTCGGGCGGAGATGGAAAACTGGGTTGCTGTTTTGCAAGATGTAGTGGCTAGAGGTACATTTCCAGTATCATAGATGTTATTAGTACACTTACAAAAAAAATTACCACTGCTTAGCAGTATTAGCAATACGTACATTGTAGATTGGCTTTGAGGCGTGACTCCCAAAAGATAACCTGAAGTGGGTAAACAAGGTAGCATGTGCTTATGTTTTAGGTAACTGCAGTGCTCTGAGAAAACAACACGGCTTAAGTGACAGAATGGCTGATCAGCCAATAGAACTTATTCCATGAACTTGTGGTACTGAAGAACTAATACCTTCCATCTTTCTTTATTTGCAGTTGGAGCACTAGAGGAGCATGTACTGGCTGGAGACAGGGGGCGTGCAGCACCGAGAAGGAGAAGGAGGAGGAGATGAGCTGCAGACATGTTCATTGCATTAGAAAACCCTTTTTTGGAGCTATCCTGGTTTTTAAAGGGAGGCCTTTTTTTAGAAAAAAAAAACCTGTTTGCACTGTTTGTTATGCTCATTTAGAGGACTCCTACTGTTGAATGGTGAAGAACTTTTGGTTCCAAGAACTAATTATACAACTTTCCTGTTAGAACTACTTCTAATTTTTTGCAAGTTCAGAGTTACTTATACTACTTTTATAATAGGACTGCATATTTTTGATGTAAATAACTTTTGTAGTTGTTGACTAAAACTTTTGTACCACTTATAAACTATAAGTACTTAATTGTCATGTACACTGACTCTGGTTTTAAGCGCTTAAACAGCACATGTTGAGGTCACCATTTATCTAATGTGACTACCTTATTTGTTGGCGTACCTTATTCGAACACTTCTCAAACAGGGAAGCATTTTACTAGGACTGATGCTATGTCTTACATGATTCTGCTACTTTTCAAATCTGACTACTAGTTTGCTATGATCAGTCATTCTAACTGCCTTTGGTTTATCTGTGCCTTTCAGAAGCTAATCATACACTTAAATGTAAAGAGTACTTTCTGCTTATTTAAAACCTTATTTTTGTAAAAATTTATTATACCACTTATTTATGTTAAATATAGAAAAAAATAAAAGGATTTAATTATTCACCTAACTGCTGCTTCACTTTATTTGAGTACCTTAATATTGTATTAAATATTAAAATGCACTGAATATTTTAAGATCCCTGATTAAAGCAATATAAAAAGTAAAAATTCAGGGGTGCTTTGGTCCTGCACCACCAGGTGTATGTTCCAGATGCTTATACTAATACTACCTAGGGTGAATTTTTTTTTTCTTCAAGCGTTTCCTTTTCGGAGTGGTTCTCAGAGAGGACTGAGCATCATCTTTTGTTTTCTCCTGTTTCACAATTAGGTAAGGAGAACTTGAAGACTGGGTTTCGCCAAATTCCTCGTTTTCAGTACTTGTACGTGGCATTTTGGCAGACAACCTTACTGCTTCTTTTGCAGTCTTTTTAACCTTTTGGGAACGTTCCTGCACAGGTTTCTGGTTCTTAAATCCCTCTGATCTCTTGCTGGAACAAAGTAGAGATACAGACCCCTCATCACCACTGTCTTCTTCAAAACTATTGCCTGAATCTGCTGTGTTACTGAAATCTGCTTCTGAGTCACTTTCGGCTCCCTGGGCAATTTGTGACGTATCTCTGCGCAGGAAAGAACCAGAGCTGTGACTATTTAATACCACCTTTTTTGAGGGTTTTTGTTCCTTTCCAACCCTATACTGCAACCCTGTATCAGTTAGGAACTGTGTTGGCCTAAGAAGAGATGTTGATGCCACCCTTAGGTTGTCAATAACCTCCTTTTGGAACAAGATGTCCTCCTGGTCCCTTGCATTCATTGTAGCCTCCTTACGCTGATCTGATTCCCTTACCCAGTCCACAAATCCAGATAGAGTGTTGTCAAGCCTTGGAGCAGCAGTAGATCTCTGTTTTCTTTTTCTTATCAAGGCCAGTCTAGTGGCTGGATCAAGGGTTGCTTCGTAGTTTGAGGTTTCCACCATGTCTAGGGGTTTAAAAGAAAAAAAGAATTAAAACAGTTAATGTAACATAAATTAGTGGATTACGGATGACTAAATATTTTATAAACACTGACCGTCAAGACAATGCTGTTGTAACGAATAAATGTTCACTGTAGTTGTTTTTTGTGGTTATTAAATTTCATGCAACACAACCGGAGACCCCCGAAACATAATGACGAAATAAATGAATTCTAATCACACAGACAAATACATCCAATTTGAAATCCATTTAAGAAATAAAACACAACAAGGTTTTTTCATTGTTTCAGAAACATTAATTGCCCAACTAATAACGAACCAATTAATGGTGTACGTAATCCAGAACTGTGCTACCTTGCTGTTTTAAAGTACACTAAATTCTTTAGGATCTGAACTCACTATGATTGCCACGCTTTTCAGCAACTGTTGCTTGTGGGCTCTGCGATGAAGAACAGCCTGACGTGGACGGATCACAACCATCATTTGACTGAGTATCTATCATAAAAGATAGGTGTTGTTTACAAATTAGTTAACATTGTACGTTCTGCCATGCTATTATTAACTTTAGGAGCAACCTTGGGTTTTTAAAACCGTACCCAGTCATATTAAACTTTGGACCAAAACCCTTTTTGCTGTTAGTAAAAAATTCACTTACCCATTCCTGATGTTTCCGATGGCCCATAGCTGTAGTTTCCACAGTCAGTATCTTCGAAAAGGGTCAAGGAGGCGACATTTTCACTTCCTCCCTGCATCGCCTCCATTGCTGTTCAAGGTAAACGAACAAATTTCAGTACTTAATGTTGGTGTTCGTTTCAACAGGAGAAAATTAAGCTCTAAACTCTCAAGGCAAGGCGCATTTCAGGAAGTATGTCCGAGTTTCCCTTACAGTATTATCTGCAGAATCATGATTGGAGGTTTGCGCAGGATGTCCCGCCCCCGATATTTTTTTTCCAATGACTGAAAATGGCATCTAGTCAATAGAACACCGACATAATCTTTGTGGTCCTTTTGAAACCTATACACTTGGTTTCAATTCACCTTTTTTTTGCATCATAATTTTTAATCCCAATAATAACACGTACATCATAATTTACTAGCTGACAATATTTTTAGTTAATCAAAGTTTACATCCACTAAATAGTTCTGCAGCAGGGAATTTATACAAGCAGAACTTTATTTTTGCTGGAATCAGTCACCCAACTAATAAGGCAATTAATAAACTGCACTGGTACTGTTTTTCTGATGGACGACATTTGTTGTGCGGTGTATCGATTCATCGAAGATTTATAATATACATTGAAACAATGTATGTGTAAGTTAATTTTTTTTGGAAACATGGCATGATTTATAAGGTAGCACTGTTTCAACTTTTAATTAGTAAATAATAACCAACCATCGGCACATCGATGTCTTAAAAATAAGTGACTTAAGGTGCAAAACATGCAATAATTTAAATGGGAAGTCAATGTATCCGGTACTAAATTATAACACGTTATTGTTAAGTTTAGTGCATTGGTAGAACGGTATGTCAATAAAACATGCGTTGTACGTCTATGAAGGAGAATTCCAATACATAAAAAGTAAATACTAACAACAGCATTTAGTCTCGTCCAGTGGTAGACAGGACGGTTAATTAATGTTGTTACTGTAATGTTCTATCAGTTTTCGAACTTACCCGAGGTACCACAAGACTCACTCTCCGTTGTTCGCAATGGGTGAATCGATGTGTCCATCCGGAATATATTTGCCATCTCATCGTACCAAATAAATTTTGAACGACCTGAGCCAGAAGTGCTGTTATGGAGCACAGCCTGTTTGTACAATTTCCGAAGAGATTTAGTTTTGGTTCTACATTCTGAAGCCGAATGACTGAAACCTAGCTTCTTAAGTTCCGAAGAGATTACCTCAAAAATTTCAATATTTCTTTTTAGGGAAGACAACGCATATTTTATCTCTGCCTCTCCCCAAACCTTAATTAATGCAGAGGTTTCCTCATTTCCCCAGATAATGCCTCTCTTAATTTTACAATGCACCGTAGTGCCTTGGCTACTTTCTGAGGTGTCTTCAGTATCCATTCCTCAAGCTCTCTATTGAAAGTTTTTTCAAGAGCAGTGAGCAGTTGAAAATGATGCTGGCAAAGACTGTAGCAAGCCAGAAAAGTGACTTCCTTTTCTTTCACCTCTGTCTGCCTTAATCTGCATATCAAGAGAAAGGTGCTGGCAACCCAAGGGGATGATTGCTGGTTGTTTACAAAGGGGCCCCTTCTTGTAATCCAGCGGTTTAAAGCAATGTAGCACAAATGAATCACTGAAAGGAAATCTTTTTCCTGACCCCAGTATAACAACCTATGTACCACAAAATATTTGTACTGGCTAGGAGATCTTTTTAAAATAATTTACCTTTGTGCACAGAACTGCCTGCCTCACTCAGCATGTCAGGGGAAAGGCCACAAACTGCCCTCAATGTTGAGATATTATTTAGCCGCTGTTAGGTGTTGTAAGTTATGCTTCAAAAGAATACAGGAAGTCAGAATAGTTATATCCTGTTCTTGCACCTCTGTCTGCCTTAATCAGCATATCAAGAGAAAGGTGCTGGCTACCCATGGTAATGATTGCTGGTTTTTTTTCCTGGGGGCCCCTTCTAGTAATCAAGTGGTTGAAAACAAGGGAGCGCCGATGAAAGAGGGAAAGGAAGTCTTTTCCTTGACCAAAGTATAATAGCCATTGTTGCACAAACAATTATTACTGGTTTAGAGAGGTTATTAAAATAAAATACCCGTTTGCACAGAACTGTATTCCTAAAACAGCATATTAGGCGAAAGGCCACTGGCTGCCCTCAGTTTTGAGAATTTATTCAGCAGCTGTTAGCTGTAGTAAGTGATGCTTGCAAAGAATATAGCAAGTCAGAGTAGTTACTTCCTGTTCTTGCACCTCTGTCTGCCTTAATCAGCATATCAAGAGAAAGGTGCTGGCTACCCAAGGGAATGATTGCTGATTTTTTACCAAGGGGCCCCTTCTGGTATCCAAGTGGTTGAAAACAAGGGAGCACACAGGAAACAGGGCAAGGAAATCTTTTTCTAGACCTCATTATAACCACCAATGTTCCACAAACTATTTGTACTGGTTTGGAGAGTTTGCACATAACTGCCTGCCAAAATCAGAATAGTAGGGGAAAGGCCACTGGTTGACCACAATTCTGAGAATAGTTTAAGCAGCTGTTAGACGTTGAAAACGATACTTGCATGGAGTATGATTGCTTAACCTGGTTTTAATGCACAGCCTGCCTTAATGAGTATATAAGGGGAAATTCCTGTGGTTGATATCTATAATGATACTTTCTTCAAGAGCTTGTAGCCTTTTATAATGCTGCTTGAAAAAGGGCCTGGGCTGCCTGCAATGAAACTGACTGACTGGCCTGTTTCCTCTGTCTGCCTTATTCAGCATATTAAGTGTAAGGAGATGGTTTACCAAGGGATTGATGGCTGGTTATTTGCAAAGGTGCCCCTTCTATTAATAAGGAAGCTGGAGAAAACAAGGGATTTTAACGTGAAATGGGTAATGAAGTCTTTTCCTTGCACTCACGATAACCACCCATGTATCAGTACGGGCAAATTATTATAGCGAAAAATCTTCAGAAAGATTTTACATGACTGTGCAAAGCCGCCAGCTTAACTCAGTATCTCAATGAAATCCTGCTGAAATTGGGTCCCGTCTTCCAAGCAGTTGGGTGTAAATAATTGCCTAGTAATGGATAATACAGGGAAAAATCTTCCATGACAGCACTACCATTGCATATCTTAAGGAAAGCCTGAGTACAGACCGCAAACAGTACATTTTTCTTTCCTTAGGCCTTGGTTTTTTTCTTAATTTTGATTAGAAATGGATAAATAAAAGCAGATAAAGGGGACATGTAGTTGCAAGCTTGGTTTACACTTAGGTTGGGGTATTTGGACTCGTCAATTGAAAGAAACGCAGCCAACGATGGAAGCATTTATTAACCCAATAATAGTACGCTAAAGACACTCTGAATGTGGAGACAAGCATTTCAGGTCAAAATAAAAATTTGTAAGATATTAGATTCCTATTAACAGAAGCACATTTAATTATTTTACATGTCACTTTACATGGGTATGTAGATATTCAGAAATGGCATTGCGCACAGCCTCAGCCTCGGCCCGGGCAGTACCAGATCTGTTGCAGTCATATATGTCGCTGCCATCCTGAAAATCAGCTTGAGAGCGTTGATGCTGTTCCTCATCCGGTATGTCATGGTTTTCGCGTTCACAAATATTATGGAGATCACGGCAGAAGCAATAATAGAATTAACGTTTTCGATGTGTGCCTCAATCCTAACAGACAAACGTCTGAATCTTGCCTTCAAGCGCCCAAATGCTCTCTCCACGACGCATCGGGAGCGATTAAAAATCTTATTGTAATGGCGCTCCCTGTCATTTCGAGGAACAGCGAAAGGCTTCATCAGCCACTTACACAATGGATATGCACCATCCCCTAATATAATGGGCGGAATTGACACCCCTGCATAGTGGAACATAGGGCTGCCAGGTATTAGCGTCCCTTCCTCCATCTTACTGAAAAGCATAGATGATCTGAAAACATGAGCATCATGATTCACACCAGAATGTCCTGTCAACATTGAAAAAAAAATACTGTCACCGTCGCAAGCAGCCTGCAGTAGTACTGAATGGAAAGATTTCCGGTTAAAATAAGCCGCTCCCTGCAATTTCGGTGGACTGATAGGGATGTGCGTTCCGTCGATACATCCAATGCAATGTGGGAATCCGAAGTTTTTCATTGATGATGTCATCTGTAAAACGAAAAAATTATTAACCATCATCGCTTTATGTAGATAGAAGGGAAGTTCTACGGAAGTTAAGTATTTAAAATAAAAATAAATGGGCCATTCTGTAAAAAGCCACTAACCTTATTGAACTCTGGAAGGCGAACCTCTTCCTTGAGAAGGACGTGTTCCATTGCTAGGCAAACCTCAATGACAATACTTGCAACAGTAGAACTTCCTTTCTGGAAGACCAGAGCGAAGGTTCTGTAACAAGAACGGCTGGCCAAGAAGTACACGCCGATTGCCACTCGCTCTTCGACTGGGACCGCTGATCGCATAACTGTGTCCCTCCGCGTCAGATATGGACGCAGCTTATCGGCGACCCCAAAAAGTGTTCTTCTAGTCATACGGAAGTTCTCCAACCATTGCCTATCGTCTCAAAGCTGAAGAACCGTGTCGTGAAACCACTGAGAACGTCCAGGGTAACACCAGAATAGTTTCTGTCTAGGCGACATTTTTATCCACTGCGAAATGACCCATATCAAAGTGTTACAACCCCTCAAAGCGTCCCTGAACAAAACTCTGCGTCGGAAGAGTCGTCTTCGATTTACGAAGCATAACAAAGCTACACAGTTCATCAAATTATAAACACTATGCAGCACTGCAACAAAATATGGGCGATACCTATGGAATTTCT
The DNA here is from genome assembly GCA_023846285.1 of Phrynocephalus versicolor. Taxonomy (NCBI): domain Eukaryota; kingdom Metazoa; phylum Chordata; class Lepidosauria; order Squamata; family Agamidae; genus Phrynocephalus; species Phrynocephalus versicolor. Next base: position 15,058 of record JAHTLZ010002299.1, read on the forward strand.
GTAGATGGCATGAAGAACAAGAGGGAGGCATGATACCTTTCTAATGATAGAGGGAGGCGGAAGTTGCTTGGTCACTGCTCTAGGGATTTAGAAAGGGATCACTCGGATGTCCTTGGAGGACCGATGGTTCATAAACAACAAACATTGTGTGATGGTCCACCTAGTGACCCTGACGGAGAACAGCAATTTTTACACGTCACCAATGGATGAAACAATATAAATTAGGAGTAGAAAACACAGGATCATACAGTAATCACGCTCTGTCGTAAATGACAGCCAAGTATTGATGCATCGATACGCCGAGTTAAATTTTTTTAAAAAATAAAAGGAGGGTGGAACCGGATGTTGCAAAGCAGCTTTCTAATGCGAAGGGAGCACGTGAGGTAGTAATCGATTCGGTCCTAAAAATGCTCCGTGTGAGTACAGAGAAACAGGGGTGGGAGCGAAGGGAGAGCACGTGACCGCCACCGCATTCAAAGTGAAGGCAATCCCGCTGCGAAGCGATGTACTTCGTGAAGTAACGGCCAAAGAAGAAGAAAATCTCAATCACCCACTCACTCTACCTCCTGGAAATAGAAGTGGGACAAATAGCACCATTTATACCCTGGTCACATGAGGGAACTGCTTTTTAGTCATTCCTCAGTTAGTTTCTTGTTGGTTTTTTCCAGTCATACAGCACACAGTCAAGACCGGTACATTTCAAAAGCAGCAGTTTAACTATGCAACATTTCCCCTTGCCAGAAGTTTTTCTTAATTTGTATGTCTTCTGCACTCATGCATTCATTACTGGGACTACCGGTATGCACAACTTGCCCTGTTTCTTTTCAGAATCAGTTGGCTGCCATTGTTGGGGCTTGCATTTTTGTGTGCGATTGGTTTATTAATATGTTGGTAAGAGTAATTCATTTTGTAAAGTTCTGTCAGAAATACATTGAAATGTTGGTATGCCAATTAAACCGTGTGTGTGTGTGTGTGTGTGTGTGTGTGTGTGTGTGTGTGTGTGTGAGTGAGTGTGTGAGTGAGTGAGTGAGAGAATGAGAGAGAGAGAGAGAACCAGTACTGCTGTGCAGATTCTGTAGGAGCAGCCGTTATAACATCCAGATAGAAAACCCTTCCCAAGATTTTTATGTATTAATCTCTATCGTTCTCTATTTCTCCTTGTCTTTCTCACTCACTCTCTCCCCCTCTCTCCCCATCCATAACTAACACAATAAACAAAACATATCCAAAATATACATGATAAAAAAGAAAAAGGAAAACAACAACAACTACAAATTGCTTCTAGACTTATGTAACTTTGTGCTCCCTTCACCCTCATACTATTTCTCAATTCACATGTTAATATATATAATTATTATTTGCTTATTATTGCTTGTCGTATTATTTCCCCCATTCTTTCCAGAAATACAGTGAATCTTCATTGAGAGATGGGCACGAAACAAAAAAAAAGAAACACTATTTTGTCATTTTCAAACAGTAGGGTGCATTTTGATTCGTCTAATCACAAATCATCATTTCCCCCCTCTAGAACGAGTCATCAGTGGCAGAGGAGTTTGAGCACTTCCCTGAAAGCCCTCCAAATTTGGAAAGTTTTGGGGGTAAGGGAGCTGAGTTATGAAGCTCCAAAGCAGGGGTGCACCTACGAAAAAATATTTGTAATTGGAATCAGAAGCCAAGCTGTGGTGGCACTCTGCCCACCTGTGGCTTGGCTTCTGAAGCTCCAATTCCAATTGAAAGATTTTTTCCCTGTCCTCCAAACCTAGAATCGCTTGAGGAAGCTCTCCTGCCATTTTGGTCCTTTAGGTTCCAGGGGAGCATAGCGCTTCATTTCATTTTGTTTCATTTCATTTAAAAAAAAACTACTTTTAAAATTGTAACAAACAAAATGGCACAAAACTACTACAGAAACAAAACAAAACAAAATGAAACATTATTTTTCTGTTTCAAGACCATCTCTAATTG
>JAHTLZ010002299.1:35451-48547 GCA_023846285.1 Phrynocephalus versicolor
CACAGAACCATCACAATAGCTACCTTTAAAAAAACACAGGGAAAATGGCACCTTTCTCTGTCTCATTCTCTGTACAAAAGAACACAATTTATAGTTTATGGCAGTCTCTCCCCTGGTGTTTACAAATCCTTGCATGATGAGCCTCCCAGCGCCAGCTCCTGGAGATGTTTCTACACTAATAGGATTTACTTTTACAAATATCCGAAAACCTTTTAAAGTGGAGATTAAATTGTTTAGCTCAATATTTAATCTGTTACTTCCTCCTTAAAGATGCCCAGTGGAATTTGTCATTCACTGAGCTGATAACACACAATATTGATCAGTCATAAACATAAAAAACAGAGAGATCATGGGAAGTCGTCCACAACCAAGTCTTTTTTCTTTTTTTAATTAAATTTTGATCTGAACTGCTTTTGATTAATTTTCTTATTTGTAACTGCACATGAATTCAGGGAGCCTGGCAAATTTCTTGAGTTGCCTGGCATTGGTCTCCAGTGTGTGGCTTAGCTCAAGAACAGGATTATTGTCTTTTTATGGTTTTCAGATATTTAATAGCTTCTTCCTGTCATTTTCTGAATGAGTGAATAAGGTTTAGCCCTCCGGGAGCCAGCACAGCATTAGAGAGTGGAAAAAATGACTCAGATCTGTATACTTGACTGATTGCCTTAGTCTTAATTGTTCTCTTAATTAGCTGCAGTAGCAACTGCATCTGGGGAGACATCACGGTATTGGTAAATAGCTCCACCTTGGAGCTCTGTGTAATGCATTTTGGACATATGACAGTGAGCTCCTAACACACCCAGGTCTCCAGTGGGAAGCAGACCTGCCAGATGTTAAGCCTCCGGTACCTTTGGCTTCGTATTACAGATTTTTCCCTCTCTGATGGAGGCAAGGCACAAAGCCCCCAGCTGTTTCTTCTGAGACCAGTTCAGTTTTAACCTTAGGGATCATGTCTAAAACTAGATGGAGAAGTCATTTTTTGTGGGTTTGTAGTCTTGGTAGCTGTAGCAATGTGCCCCCCCATTAAACTACAAATGCCTAATTACAAATTCATGTTCATTTGTGATTGAGTCATTAATAAGTGTGCAATGGATATAGAAATACTTGTGGGAACGGAAGCTGGAGGCTCATCATACAAGGTCATCTGTGTGCATATTTTATTCTGCCTTGCACTGTCATAGATTTGTAGTTATCGGGGTAGCTTATGGGCCAAGCTGAGAGATGCTTATGAATCCCCAGGTGTTGGGCAGCTCACATCGAGGAATGCTTGTGCTAGTCAGCTAAATGAAACCTTCTGCTCTTGTTTTGCTGTACGCTTTTCATGGCATGAAACTGCATTTGATATGATGGAATTTGGATAAGCCTGAGAAATTGACTTTTCTGTGGAAATATTATCTGGAATGACTGCTGGATCCATATCCATTGGACTTCCTTTAATCATCATCATCATGGACTGTCAAGTCATTTCCAATTTATGGCGACCCATTCTCTATCTGGTGTTCCAGATAGAGAATACTCACAAGTGGTTTGCCCTTCCCTAGTTCTGGGGGGGCACCTTTGGACTGTGCAGCTTTCCCAAAGCCACTCAGGCTGGCTCTGCTTGCGGGAGGCACAGGTGGAGAATCAGTTACAGACAACCTCTGGCTCTGCAGCCAGGTACCCAAACCACTGAGCTTAGGCTTCCTTTAAGTCAGGGAAAGAAAACACTTCTGGGCTCCTAGGGCTCGTTGCTGCCTGATTTTATTGTGCTTTAAAGAGTGCTGATGCTTCCATTTCTTTCACAGAATCATAGAATCATACAGTTGGAAGAGACCTCAATGGCCATCCAGTCCTACCCCCTTCCATGCAGGAACCCCCATGTTGTGGCTTTTGATTAATGGCTTAATTGTCCTGTGTTTCCTGACTGCAGTTTCTGTCTCCCTTTTCAGCTTTTGCAAGCTAGCAGAAGTGTAGCAAAGGAGCAATACATTCTCCTCCTCCTCCTCCTCCTCCTCCTCCTCCATTTTAGGGCAAATAGATTTGTGAGAGCTGAATATTAGGAGCAGAATGAAGCAAAAGTTTCTGGAAGTTTCTGGTGGGCAAAATATGTCCCACGAAGCAAAAAGAGTCGCTTCCAACTAGCAAAATGTAGAGGTGACCGTGCTTGTTCCACCCTACCTCCTAACTCTGTCTAACAAATATTAAACCAGATTTAGAGTTTAGTTTCATTCAAAGAATTTTGAGATACACATCAAAAGCCTAGCAGAATCTCCGTGAACAGCCTGGTTTTGCTCCTGTCTGGAACCCTAAGACAGAAACCATGTAAAGGATCTGATGGCCACAATAGACAGGGTAAGTGACCTGAGTTAGGTTTGGTAAATCCTGTGTTGCACAGGTCTGCTGTAGAGAAAGAAAGACAAGCTGACAAACACCTTGAGGCATTTATCAAGACAGTCTAGCAGAAGAAAGACAATATGAAGGTCTTGTTTAGTGACACCTGCTGTCACTAAATTGCTAGAAATATGCTTTTATGGAATGCCTGCTGTGAGAATTAAGGATATCCAACTGATATGTGTTTTTCAGAATTAGGTGGATACTCTCAGTTGAGAAAAGAGCTTTATTTCACACATGTTTTAATAGAAAACCTTTCATCTAAGTCTAAACCCCTAACTGTGAAATAAGTCATTCTCTTTGAGAGCGAATTGATTTCATTTATTGAATGGTGAGTAAAGTGAGAGATATGCTCATAAAGATTTATTTCCTTGTAATTCTGCTTCATAGATTCCGGAACCCACATTTGAGTGCCATTTGTGAGAGGAGAGCATAGCTACATGAAGAAAAGGACGCCTCTCATGGAGAAGGTGGCTAACTACTATGCCTTTACTACCACATACAGTGAGGTGTCCAGTGTCCACCTTAGACAGCAGATGCTTCCAGCCAGGGGAGTAGCAGGGAGGTGCTAGAGGACAGCATCTGTAAGCCCCATGTGAATCCCCCAGTTGAGATGGGAGATGCTGTCTCATTGCCAATGCCACCTACCAGTCTGGTCAGCTTCTGAGAGGAAATATTATGTTGTCGTCTCCCTATTGGGGCAACGATATGTTGTCAGGCGGCCCCAGCTGTCTGGCATAGTTAGCTAAAGGGTGTTAGGGAATAAGGTTTGGGGAAAAATACAAAAATCTCACATCTAGGGCCTGGGAGAATCTGGGGAGATGGTACCAGATTTGGATAAAGCAAAGTCCATGTTGAGGGAGGTATCCCAATGTGCTGTTGAGGCATGTTCAGTGGTAGAGATGGGCACGAAATGAACTTTTAGTTCATTTCATTATTCGTTATTCATTTTGTTATGTAATGAAATGAATAATGAACCCCAGAGTGGATTTAGAACGAAACAAACCAAACAGAAAAAAAAATGGTTCAGTTCAGTTCAGTTTGCTAATGGCAGTGCCAGAGATGTCTCCTATCTGGTGCTGGTCCTTCCTGGATGTCCGGTCTTCCTGGCTGCAGGGAAGGGCAACCAGAAAAAAAGAAGCCGACTGGCCCGTGCTACAGCTGTAGCACGGGCCACGTGGTTGGCAGTAAAACAACAACAATCAAAATAAAATCAAAATAAATCAAAATAAATAAATGAATTAAAAGGATCGCTTACCCAGCCCCAGAAGTCGCCGGGTTGGCACCATAAAATAAATAATAAATAAAAAATAAAAGAAGTACCAACCCAGCCCCAGGGGCTGCGTGGTCGGCACTTGGGGGCGAGGGAAGAGGCCCCAGCCCCAAGCCAGCGCCTCAAAAAGCCCCTGCCACAGGGGCCAGGAGCGCCCTGCCACCGCTGCTGCTGCTGCCACCCCCTGTAAGGATGATGTGTTGATGACTGAAGATGATGATGATGATGTGGATGATGAGGATGAGGATGCTGCTGGTCCAGTTTGTGCAGTTGTTTTCAACATTGTATTTTTTATTTTTAAAATATTTTTCCCACCCGCGCGCTGTCAAATGGATTAAATTGCACATAGTGGGAAAAATGGATAACAAATCAACAAATCAACAAAATACATTTTTAAAATAAAAAATAATTAAAAATGAAATGAAATGAACCAAACCCTAAAATGAACCGAACCAAAATGAATTGCCATTTTTTTGGTTTGTGCCCATCTCTATTCACTGGTTCACTTCTCTATTCACTTCTGGTCCTTATACAATTTCCATTAAGTTGCATAAGCCTTGCTTGCAAATTAGGCTGGTTCACATTTGCAACCATGCCATACTTGAGCACGACAGAAGGAAATCTGGATTTCACACACACACACACACACACACACACACTTGTATGTGTGCATGCAGGGGTGCCATATTTTAAAAATAATTTTGCAAGCTCCCTTTAGCTTTTCTGTTCCACTGCATTTTGAATTGTTCTATAGGCGGCTTATAAGCATCCTTAAATAAATATAATTAACTATCTCTTTTAGCAGCTTCAACACACCTCCAGCTCATATTCTGTTTATGACCCACCTTGGTCCCTTTTCACATGTACTGCTGCTAAGCCATGTTTTCACCATTCCATACTCATGCGCTTGATTTTTTTTATAGCTTAAATGAGAGGCTTTACATTTATCTCTGCTGAATTTCATCTTGTTAGTTTTGGCCCCTTGTTCCAACCTGTCAGGATCATTTTGTATACTGCTTCTATCTTCAGCTGTAATACCTACTGTCTTTCCCAGCTTCGCGTCATCTGCAAATCTGATATGTATCCCCTGTACATTCCCATCCAAGTACTTTATAAAACAGTTGGATGTTGTGGGGCCTAGGACTTAGTCCTGTGGTGCTCTATTCAAGGTTTCCCTCCAGCCTTATGCAAAGATGTTCATAAGCATTTGTTGAGTTCAGCTGCTCAGTCAGTTTTAATTTGACTGAGCTCAAACATTCTACCATCTTCTCCACAAAAGTTCAGGCAGAAACCTTGTCAAACTCTTTGCTGTATGCAAGATATACTGTGTTAAATATATTCCCAAGTTTGACAAAAATCTATCAAAGTCATTCTATCAAAGCAAAAGATAAATTTGGTCTAGATTATTTTACTTTTATTAGCCTATCCCTGGATTAGCTAATATGAAAAAAAAATTACATAGGTTGAGATTAAAACTCCATACAGATAATGGTTTTCAAGATATTTTGGGCTGGTACTATACAGCCAGCTCTCTTTGTGTATGCTGCACATGTACAGTTTTAGACTTTTCTTTTTAAGACATGTAATTGTACATTTCCATATTATTTCAAGACATTGATTTTAGAAAGTGAAGTGAAAGCTACTGTCAAAGCATTTGGGCGGCAGGGGTAAGGGGGGATCAGCAGACATAGATGAGAAGCCAGTACAGCTTTTTCAAGAATATGCCATCAAGCTTAAAAAGAAAATAATGGACCACAGACTGGAAGCCATGAATATACAGTACCTTCCAATCCCAAATTATGAAGGCGCCAAATAAGTATCTAGACTCTCTCTAGAAGCTAAACTGACTAACTGGATGCATAAAAAGAAGAAAAGATACAATGGAAAACACAATAATGCTGGTAAAAGTGGAGACCAGTAAGAGACTTTTAGTGCTTAACATGACATGGACTGAATCAATAAATGAAAACATGTTCTTTAGTTTGCAAGACTTGTTAATCACAGGACCTTTGATTTTTGTTATTGTGGAGAATCTACTGGAATAGGGATTGGCTAGGGTCTGTTGGGGGCTGATTAGGGAATTGTTTAAGTAACAGCTGAAGAAGGAAACAAGCAAATAATTGTTTTTGTTTTTAAAGTTAAAGAAAAGTACAAGCCTTGAGTGAATAATGTGCATTCGTATTTATTTTTATTTCTGCAACTTAAATAAACGCCATTGTTATTTTGAAACTTTAAAGCAGGCATTTGTCTTTGTTTATTTATTAGTTCAGGCATAAATATTTTGGGAAATGGTGGCAGCGGAAAGAAACCAGTTCACATCCAGGTGTTAATGTGTGGCAGGGGTTTGGAGAACCCAGGTTCACCACAGTTATGTACCATGAAGCCCCTTCTCACTTAAAGGTGCAAATCCTGTTGCATAGTGTAGTAAGTCAGTGTGGATTTGGCGAGTTTACTTCTCCATAGCTTCAGTTATTTCAAATGGGCCTATTCTAGTTGTGACTTTAGTAAGTCACAATCAGAGTAGTCCTAATCTATAGGCTTACAGAAGAGTTGATTCAACAAATCTCCATTGATTCAGTGGGCCTCCTTTAGTGTGACCTATAAGTTTAATCAGCAAGATTGTGTTCGAGATCCTAATAGGCTTTTCAACCCATGATTTGTGACATTGAAGGGTGGTTTACCATTGTCACCCTGCAGTGGGTTTCCATGGTCAAGTGGGGCTTCGAACCTATTCTTGACTACTAGTCTGTCCTTCTGTCCACTGTACCATACTAACTCTAATTACTTCACAGGGTCATTGTAAGTTGGAAACAGCAACATAGCCATGTCTAATAGCCTCTTTACATTTTGCTGCTGAAAATTAATTAAGGTACTGTTGCCATTCTATTTTATTGTGTAATCAGAACCCTTATTCAGATAATTTGATCCAGCATCATATGTGTGGTTAGAAGAGATTGCCTAATGGGCTTATGCTGACTGTGACTGACTTTAGTTTAGTAAATCAGAGTTAGGGTGGGCCCATTTGAATCAAAGGATCTTATGATAAAGTTGACGACTCCCATCTTAGTCAGTGAGCTGATTCTAGTGTAGTTTACTAAAGTAAGCAACAGGGTTTAGGTCAGTATCTTTCTCAATTGTACACATACTTTTGTTAATCTTTCTCTTTTGCTCCTTATGTTACGATTTTGACATATTAAAGTGCCCCCCTCCCATTCTTCAGAATGGCTCTATGGATCTTTTTTGATGTCTTTTCTCTCTCCTCAGTGTCCCTCACAAGGCACAGTGTCTATTGCAGAACTGAACAAATGGTGCAGGAAAGAGCAGGTATAATTAGAGATGGGCACGACTTAGCGGTATTTTCGTTTTCGTTTTCGTTTTTCGTTTCCGTTACGTAACAAAACAAAAAACGAAAAATGGCTCAGAACTGGAACGGAAACGGAAACGAAACGACTAATTTTGAGCCAATTTTCGTTTTTTGTTACTGGGAAAGCACTTAATGGAGCTAAATGGGAAGAAACGAAAAATTGTTCGTTTTCGTTTTTGTTTTTTCGTTTTCGTTACGTAACGAAACGAAAACGAAAAATTTTGAAATTAGCTCACGAAAACGGAAACGAGCCGAAACGGAACCCTAGACGAAAATGAAAATGAAAACGAACAATTTTTCTGAGTCGTGCCCATCTCTAGATATAATTATGATTCTTCTGCACTAAACCAAAGATTAGTGGTATAGTCTATAATTCTGTTCCCAGAGCTCTGTTTACTCCATCTCCTCCCACTTTCCGGTTAATTTGTTAAACTTTAATGTTATTTATGTGCCTAAATGGCATGACCATCTAATTTATATTGTTACATTCTTCCAGAATTTTGTATACTAATGAACACATTTTTGTGTTCAGTAAATAAGGCATAATAATCCTTGATGAAATTGCATTTCTTTGATCACCAAATTACACTAAAGTAGTACGCTGGGATTTGTTCCAAATTATGGTTTTCTGTACTCACACCCCAAAACATATCACCCAAAACCACTTCCAAGAAGATACTGGATAGTGTTACTGTTTTGGCTAAGAAAATTGTTCAACTGTAATTCTTAGCTTCATTTTGGACTGTCTCGTCATTAGGGAAAAGGAAGAGGCACTCAAGATCATATTGCAAATATCCACTTGCTATTGGAGTGCAGCAAAGAATTTCAAAAGATCAGACTATGCTTTATAGACTGCAGCAAAGCCTTTCTGTGGATCATGTTTTTTTTTCTGGAAGAAAGAAGTATGCCTCAGCCCTTGGTAGTCCTGATGGTTAACTTGTGTTGTAGATAAGACTGTATTGTTAGGGTAGGATATGGAAAGTCAGAATGGTTTTTATAGGCAAATGTGCCAGACAAAAGTATAAATTTTATCTCCCTATCTCTCCAATCTGTATCCAGTACATATTATACGGAAGCTAGACTAACTTCTGAACTTTTCCCAAACTAATGACATTTTCTGAATCAATTGACTATTTTCTGGTTTGTTTTTTGGTTTGTGCCCATCTCTACGAACGACTTGAAATGATTTTTGATACAAATTGAATATGAACATCCAAAAGCAGGACTCATTTGAACATTATGAAGACAAAAATAATGACTAAAGAAGGACTACACGAGGCCTGCCCAAAGTCCAGCCCAGGGGCCAAATCCAGCCCGTCAGGCCATGCTGAGTGGCCCGCAGCTGGCTGACCCGCCTCTCCCTCCCCCTCCTTTGCCTCATGTTTTTTTTAAAAAAAATCTGCCAACACTGACACCGCTAGGAAGCTTGGGCGGCTGGGCGGACGGGCGGTCTGCCACCACCGGCACCGCAGGGAAAATGTGGGGTGGGCAGGCCAGCGGGCCTCTGCCACTGCCAAGGAGCTTTGGGGTGGGCTGGCGGGCGAGACGTTGCCACCGCTGGGGAGCTTGGGGGGGTGCAAGGTCGCACAGATCACCTCTTCCAAGGGGCGACCTGTGGCCACGACTCCCTGTGCTTCCTTTGGTCCCCAACTTACTTCCTCCCTCCCTCCCTCCCTTGTTCCCCACCTACCTACCTACCTCCCTTCCTTGTTCCCCATCTTCCTTCCTTCCTCTCTTGGTTTCCACCTTCCTCCCTCCCTCCCTCCCTTGGTCCCCACCTTCCTTCCTGCAGGTGGGGTTGCAAGGGGTCAGTGGGTGGGGCTTATGGGTCAGTGGGTGGGGCTTGCAGTGAGGTGGCAGGCCCCTGACACATTCTCAGCCTCCAAATCTGGCCCTCCTTACAAAAAGTTTAGGCACCCCTGGACTACACCATTATAAAAATGACAATGAAGAAGATGAAATAGGGAAGCATTTTGTAGTCATTGGTTTATCCATCCACTCTAATGGAGAATGCATCAAAGAAATCAGAAGGAAATTGAGACTCAAAACGGAAGCAATGAAGAAATGTGAAATGATTATCACCTGTAAGGATGTTTCCCTGGAGACCGACACCAAGGTCATCCACATTTTTGTATTTCCACTCACCATAATGAATCTGAAAGTTGAACAGGGAAGAGACCCGACAAGAAGATTCAAATATCAGTTATAGTTACAGCACATTTGTAATGTTTTTCCTCATTATGTGAAGTAAAATGTTAGTTAATTGCTGCTTTAAGACATGAATTACAAATAGCTGGTTATTGTCAACCCACCACATCTCAGTCCCATTTGGCAGCTCTGCCCTTGAACCTAAATTGCAGGGAAAGGTCCTTATTATTGTTGGATGAGGTTGTTTCTGGTGTTTGCTGATGCCAAAAAGGAATATTGATTCACTTCCAGGCAGACTTGGTTGTTGGACAGCTCCAGTCCTTAAAATTATCACAATTTGTTACTAAGTAGAGGTGGGCACAAAACAGAAAACCCATGGTTCAGGTTCGTCTGTTTCAGGCCCACCCTTGGTTCGATTTGGGTTCGGGTTAGTATAAATTTACTGCCGACCACGTGGCCCACCTACCAGCTGTAGCATGGGCCAGTTGGTTTTTTAAAAAAAAAAAACTTTTGCCGGCCCACGTGCTGGTTCAGCAGCCCGTGTGTCTTTTTTTTAAACTTTTGGCCCCGGGGCCGGTTCCGTGGCCTGAGGGCTGGTTGGGTGACCCACAGGCCGGGTCCTGTGCTCACAGGCTGGTACCGGGGCCTGCGGGCTGGATCTTTTTATTTTATTGCATTTTTATTGTATAGTTTTATTTTACTGCCAACCACGTGGTCACCTACCAGCTGTAGCACAGCCAGTTGCCTCCCCCCCAACACCCCCTCCCTGCAGCCAGGAGGACTGGACCAGGAAGGACCAGCACCAGATAGGAGACACTGGTGAACGAAACAAACCAAAACAAAATGGAAATTTCCATTTCGTTTCGTTTTGTTTCTCTTAGAGGGGGCAGTTTGTTATTCATTTTGTTATGTAACAAAATGAATAACGAATAACAAAACAAACCAAAAGTTCATTTCATGCCCATCTCTATTACTAAGTTAAAGGATTTGTAGTTTACTCTTGGTTCAGAAAAGGGCAAGTTCTGTAATCTGACAGGAAGCATACATAACCAGTATATAAACAGCTGAATTTGTTGTTCTTATTAATTAAGACTATCATTACTCGGTGAGGCACCTCAGCTAGGAATTTTCAAGTTCCACAGCATTTGTCTTCTCTAGGCAACAGTAAGATAAAAGGTCCTGTTTCATAACTTCTTCAAACTGTCTATGCAAAACCTGTGTCCTTTCTCTTTGCAACCTACACACACACACTGCAAAACAGCTGATTGATCAAGGACTCCACTACCATTTTAGCAATTCTGATCGATTTGAGTCCATGTAGAAAAGCAGCAACTGGTGTCCTTTTGTGCAACTTGTATTGTTTACTGCTGCAGTTAAAGTGCTGCATTGCAGTTTGGCTTAATTTGAACACAAATTCTGTTGTTGTCAAGAGTGTAGTATATTCATATTTATATTAATAATTATTTTCATATTCATTCCCATGCCCTCTTTCTCCCAATGCAGTGACTTAAGACAGCATTCAGAGTGACTGAAAAACAAAGGCAACCAAAAATTTGATGTCGAAATCTACAAATGTAAGTGTATCATAATATTAAATGACCAGTAATTGGGAGAAAATGAACACATTCTTAAAAACACATGAGAAAGCAGTAAAATGTGTGGTAACCTCAGGGTTAATTGTGAGCATTCTGTACCCATATGGGATAGCCTCTGAATTATTTTAAATGGTTGGAATGGGCACTCCGAAAGCCTGAGGTGGTTTGTGAGGCAAAAAGTGATTAGTTCAGCCTTTAGCAGAGAGGGTGAACTATTTGTTTCTGCCACCTCATAGTAACTACTACAAATAGAAATAAATGTGGGATATTCCTGTTGCCATATAAAACCACACCTTTTATAACTCTGTCCTGGGGGAGACTGATGGAGCATAATCCATCTTGCTTGAGAAATCTACACATTTGCAAGGCTTGTTGTGTGACTCCGGGGAAAAAAGTCACAAAAATATTTGTTAGCAAAAGTGTGTCAAACATGCAGGGACCCGGCAAAATGCATGTGACTGTTCTTGTAGAGAAGCTGCATTTTTGCAGCCCAATGTGAAAATTGAAGGATGGCACATGTGGATATGATAAAAATTGTACACTGACACCTTGCATTTCTTCTGTTATGTGGAAATGGCATTTATAGCACTCTCTCTCTCTCTCTCTCTCTCTCTCTGTGTGTGTGTGTGTGTTGCATCGTTACAGTCGTGACCAACTCTTTGTGACCCCACGTGCATGGAGTTTTCTTGGCAGGAATACTGGAGACTATATTATTTAAGTCCAGGCTATTTTGGTAGTAAAAGCAGCTCCTCCTTCCTACACGGAAGGTTTGAAGTAGTAGTTTTGAGCTTTGCCAGGATTCCTTCATGCTGTGCTCCTCCTGGAACTTCCTCTTGGTGGCACCAGGACTTCATTCTAAGGTCCTATCCAGCAGTCAAATCCCTTTGCAGTTGAGCAGATTGCAAGCACTGCCTCTGTGTGTAACTCTTTCTCAATGCATGTTTTGGGAGTTTACACTGAGTGCAGGCTGGGTGGAAGACTTTTCAGTATCAGGAAGGCAAGAGACTTAGAGGTATAAGTTGAAAAATTGGTAATGGGGGAGTTACATGGGTAGACATGTTTCCTTTTAAAAGTAGGAAAGGTGAGCTGAACAAAGATCCCCATCCTCTTTTCAGAAGACAGCACATTCTCCATTCCCATTTTCTGTGCTGTTATCAAAATACTCCCTAAGCATCAATTGGCTTAACCTTCCTCACGTACTTCCTTCTTGCATCCCTTTGCATTCACTCATGTGCAAACTGCTTCCTGACTCAATTAACCGTTGCTGAACTAGCCATCTTTTCACTGCTGCCCATTGTAAGTAAACTTTGCTTAACTCCACCTCTCTTTCTCTGCCCGTTGGCAAACATCATTCCCCATTTCTTCATCAGCCCTGCCTGCTGTTCATATTCTAAGCTCCAATCAGGAATAAGGGTGCATACTTTGTTTTTAACTTTGTGTGTATTGTATGATTGTTGTGAGTCTGTTTTTCTAGGCTGAACTGGACCAGCTTTTGGTACACCGCACAGAGTTCCTTCGGGAAGATGGGTGGTATAGAAGTCCTATAATAAATAAATAAATAAATGTAGACCAACAATCACATGTAGGGTTAAAAAGAAAAATAAGGACTCTCAAGTAGTAGTAGTAGTAGTAGTAGTAGTAGTAGTAGTAGTAGTAGTAGTAGTAGTAGTAGTAGTAGTAGTAATAAAAGTACTGTTTTACAATGTACAGCAATAAATGTATTTGAACATCAAAGACAATTCAAAGCAATTCAGTACTTATCATTAAGCTGATTGGCCACTATCTTCGCGCGATCAGGGATGCTAGACGATCTTTTGTCTCCCTGAGAATTGGCAAGGCCTCGAACCGCCAGGCGGAGTTGTTCCGGGTGGTTCGAGACCTCTCCAATCCCAGCCAGCTGGGGCCTCCTCCTAGTGATTTCACTAGCGAGCAATTTGCAGCCCATTTTAGATCTAAAATAGAGGCCATCTGCTCCGACTTGCCCCCCAGTTGCCCTAGTCCATCCCCTGATGTCCCTGGGGCCTCACCCCTCCGTTCTTCTCTCTTGGATGAGTTTAGACCGGTGTCTTCAGCGGAGGCCTCCAGAGCTATGGCCTGTTGCCAGCCGGCGGCCACCCCCTTTGACCCTTGCCCAGCTCGGTTAATTAAATCTGCCGAAGGGAACATGCCCGAGTGGGTTTCCGCCATTGCCACGGCCTCTTTCGGGGAGGGTTGTTTCCCAGCCCGCCTGAAGGAGACTGTGGTGAAACCCACTCTCAAAAAACCTGGCTTGGCATCGGACGATTTATCGAACTATCGTCCGATTGCCATTGTTCCCTTCCTGGGCAAGGTAGTTGAGAGGGTGGC